>PVJH01010218.1:0-74868 GCA_004026705.1 Nesogale talazaci | reverse complement strand
GGGGGGGGGGGGGGGGGGGCGGCGAGGAAGAAGGGTGGTGACAGGGGACAGCGCCTACCTTGCTCCATTTATCCGCAGACCCTGGCAGGGATAAGGCAATTTCCTGAGCAAAGTCCCCCGCCCCCGCCCCCGACATCAAAAGCGGAGGGGGGCTCCAGGCGAGCGCACGAGTTGCTCGATCCGGCCCAGGGAGGGGAGAGATCTGCACCAGGCTGGTCGATGGCGGGCGGCCTGCGCTCCTCCGCAAATTACATTAGCGCTAATGTCCAGCGAAGAATCTACGAGACATATTGGGCCTTTCGACTTCAAAACAAGTCTAAATTGGAACCAGATTGAGGGAATACTTCTTAGCTAACATTTATATTACTTCAGTTACCAAATCCAGACTAAGTCCCCGAACTCGGCAGGGGAGGACATAATATATTAGGAAGTAAGAGGAGGGTGTTTCCTTCTGGCTTCTTTTTGTAAAAAACCTACCAAGGAAAGAAATAAACCCTTTCCTCGCACGAGCGAGGCCCTGAAATGTGAATTTCCAGAGGCAGCTTTGGAGGCATGGTGGGGGGTGGGGGGAGGTGCGGTGGGGACCCCCCACCCCCATCTGCGTGCCCATGATCCTCGACTTTGTAGACAGTTTGATTACCTGGGAGTTAGACCTCAGGAGAGGGGCTAAGGTATCGTCAGGGAATGATACACATGCCGCCAGGAGATTCTGCAGGGAGCTGTCAGAAGATGAGGTCTATCTCAGGAGACCCAATCCACCCACCAACGGCGCAACAGGAATCTTTGTAAGCGAATCTCTTTGGGAACGCTGCCTTGGGAGCTTTACAAGGAATTTCAGCCAACAAGGAGGAAAGTCGCTGTCAGGGCAGCCACCACCACTGTTGGGTCTTTCACCCCCCTCAAAGTCAGGGAAGCAGGTGAAGATTTGTCCTTTCGGCATTTGTATTTCCATGGGAAGGTCCTAAAATGAGGGCATTGCCTTGAGTTCCGAAATGGCCCCAGCAGGGACTTCCTGAAATGAGGCAGGGTGGAGAGATGGGAGGGAATCATTCAGATGTAAAAAGAGGCTCTGAGGTAACGTGGTGTCCCAGACTGGGCTCAAGTGGACACTGGTGTGTCAAGGCCCTTGCCAAGGGATTCCCACTAAAAGTTCTCCTGCTATCCTATTTCCCACATCTATCATGAGTTGTGGGTGGTGGGGGTGGAAGTCAAACCAGGGAGTGAAAAGCCAGCAGATTTAAAGTTCAGGCTTGGCCTATGTTCCAACCGTGCCCCAATGAGAAGGATAGTTCACAAGAATTTTCTCCTGTTAAAGGTCCAGGGCTCCATCATGCAGGCCCTGCCACCTGGTTCTTACAGGTTCCCCAATATCCTTTCACACAAGGAGAGCCTTGAAAATTGCAGGATGGAAGTCAGTGGTTCTCATTCTATTTGACATGTCCCAAGACTTGGGCACAACGTTGGAGAGGAAGAAAGAGGCATGCGGACCTATCCCTGTAATTAAGCAGCACTGCTTTGTCACAAGCCTGCAAGGCATGCTGAACCTTCAATCTGTTATCATTAGCAAGTGTTTCATTTGCCATCTCCACCATCATTTGATCTGCAGTCTCCAGGGGGACATCCACCGAAATGATGCGTAGTTCCTTTTGTGGTATTGAAAAAGCTATCAGCTTTATGTGCCTGTATGGACTCACATATGATTCACAAAAATTGGCTAAGGGCCATGATTGACGGTCTGTGCCCATAGAAATAAATATATTGTAGCGATGATTGCAGGCTCTCTGGTGGCAGTTTGGTTGACATGTTTTGGCTTGCTGTGGAAGATATCAACAGGTATGTTTGCTACAAATGTTCACTGCAAGCACATCTGGGGGAAACTCGATAGAATGAGAATATAAAACTACAATCAGAATTCACATTAGCAAATGTATTTCACTTTTTTCATTTTATCACCTAAAGAAACAATGCCTTTATACCAGTGACTGCCTTGCTGAAAACATTTTTGGAAATAATGTGTGAAATTACCTTCAGACCAAGTTTATAAGCTATTTCAGTAATTAGGTAATTGTGTGAAGGTGGTATCTTGCTTTTGTTTAACCCCAAACCACCTTGACCTTGACTGTATCTGATTCATAAGCCTTTTCATTTTAAATGAACTCTTCAAATATCCAAATCCAGCTCACAAGAAGAGCATTTTCCAAAAGAGAACTCGTAAAAATATTTTGAGGAAGAAAGCACCAGATACGTTGTGCTTTTGATCTTTATCTTTTGAGCATACTGTTTAGTCAATGATAAAGTAGATGGTGATTCAAATGAGAGAACTGGAAAGTAAACCTTCCAGCAATCGCTAATTTCTTTGTAGTCTGGTCATGCCAGATTTGATGTGATGACGAAATACAATCTTTCACTCATTCACACCATTATACTACCATTTTTATTTCTATCATGGGAAGCCTTGGTTGTGTAGTGGGTTATACGCTGCGCTGCTAGTTACAAGGTTCGAAACCACCAGTCTCTCCATGGAAGGAAGTTGAGGCTTTTCCTGCCACAGAGATGTACAGCTTCAGAAACCCACTGGGAAGCTTCCACAGTGGTCAAAATGCACCCTGCGAGTTTGGTTTGGTTTGAGTTTTCATTGGACATAGTTGGAGAACTGTGGTATCTTGGAATATTGTTCACCATGACTCCATTCCCCCTCGGCAATAAGATTCTACATTCCTTGTCTTACCTCAGCCAGCTTCCCCTGCTTCTAGCATGTTTCTTGACTCAAAGACTGCACTAGACCATGTGATATACTTTGGCCAATGGGATTGAGTAGGCACAGTATTGCTGTCTCTGAGCCAATCCTAACCGCCCTGCCTTCTAGTCTGACAGAGCTGTAGGGCAGGTAGAATTGCCTGGTGGAGTTTCCAAGGTTGCGATTATTCATGGAAACAGACTGCCTCATCTTTTTAAACAGACCTTTTGTTCAAGTGCCTTAACCACCGTGCCACCACAGTGCCTCACATCCTAAGTGAGGCTTTAAATGTCATTGGCTAGTTTAACTTAGTCTCTCTTGTTCCTGATACCATACAATGCAAAGAACCTTAACGTTTACACCAATAGAACTATGACAGCTCATAGCCCTTATGGAACATGAGCAAGGTAGATAAATATAATGTACTTCATCAATGATTGAGGTCGTTTGTTACAATAGCAGAATATAGATTGCTAGATCTGATTTTACAGTTTATCTACACAGGGCAGATACTTTATAAGTTAGTATGGCCACAAAGAAAATTCCCAAGTGCTAGTCATTCAGAAAAAGAAATGCCTGAAAATGTATATATAAGACTTCAGAACCAAGTAAAATATTTAAAGAATTCCACAAGGATCCAAGTTTGGCCATTGTATTTTTGGGATGAATACTTGCGTGTGAATGGGGTCAGGCATCTAGCGATCACATTTGATAACTGGGAGATGGCATTTTAATGATATGGTGAGCTGCAGGCAACTGGCAAGAGGGTTTTACAAGACAAGTGGTACATGTTTATTAAAGGAGTACAAGTTACATGATAATATCTGATAGAGATCTCTTGAGTGTAATTACCAAGTCATGCAGAGCAATAGAAGACACATTTGAGAATGCAAATATCAGCCCATCTGTGTTGAGACATGAATTTTTTTCTTTCTTTTAAAAATCATTTTATTACCGCTCTAATAACATTCCATACATCAATTGTATCAAGCATATTTATACATATGTTGCCATCATCTTTTCCAAAACATTTTTTACTTGAGCCCTTGATACAAGCTCCTTTTTTATTTTCCTCCCTCCCCCCCCCCCCGAGAACCCTTGATCAATATTGTTGTTATTATTTAGTGTCTTACACTGTCTGTTGTCTGCCTTCACCCACATTTCTGTTATTTGTCCCTTTTGGGGGAGGGTGTGGGATGAGGGGAGGCTAGATATATATCCAACCTTGTGATGGATTCCTCCTTTATCCCCCTTCTCCCTCCTTGACTATCCCCCTACCCTCTTGATATCACTAATCCCACTTCTATTCCTGAGGGTTTATCTGTCTTAAATTCCATGTGTTGGGGACATGAACTTTTTTATTTCTTGGATTTAAAGGTAGGACTGAAACAGTTTCTTAGGGTAATCTCTATTCATTCTTTAAAATTCATTTACACACATATATTATTATAATATATATTATATATATTAATCATCCATGATGACTTAGCCTAGGGGGAGCGTGAACATGTGGGGATTTGAAATGAAACATAGCCTTGTCTCCAAGGTCTAGTAGTGGATATATTCACATAAGAGTTGCTTAGTTTTTCCTCTATGCTATATGCTTTTTTCTCTCTTAGGTAAAAGACATATTTCTCTCCTCTAGGGGTTAAACTCTTGAACTGAGTATTAAAGACTTGGCTGTTGATATACAAAGTGATTTTAGAAAATCACCTCTTAAGATTTAACTGTAACTGGTTGAGTTGAACATGTTCATACCCTGTCACTCAATATTTTCATTGATAGGTATGTAATAAGTTGAACCATATGAATTTGCTGTTTTGTAAGTCAAAGTGGTTCAATATTGGCAATTTCATGTGATTCAATCTAAATATCAAAGGTAAACCTTCACACATGTGTGCAAGGAAACAGATGCTTGTTGCAGCATTGTCCGAATAATGAAAAACAAAATAATTCAATTGTCCATCAACAGGAAAATGAGTAAGTTGTGGTATATTCACACAATGAATACATTAGATAGCTGATGAAATGACTAAACAATTATCAAAATGTATTAATCTCAGAATGATAGCAATTAGTGAATCAAAACAGCTTGAAGAAAAGTATATGAAGTATTTATTATAGGGTCCTATAGAATGTTTAAAGTCATGCAAAATAATATATGTTGTGGTTATTAGGTGCTGTCGAGACAGAATGAAACACAACCGGGTCCCATGTCATCCTCACAATCATTTCTTTGTTTGAGTCCATTGTTGAAACCACCGTGTCAATCCATCATCTCCTTGACAGTCTTCCGCTTTTTCTCTGCTCCTCTACTTCTCTGAGCATGTATTTTCTCCAGGGACTGGTCCTTCTTGATACTATGTATCAAGTATACTATGTCTCAAACATAGCATACAAGCATACTATGTATGATACTATGTATCAAAGCAAAGGCTGCCATCCTCACTTGTAAGGCATTCTGGCTGCATTTCCTTTAAAATAGATTGGGTTGTTTTTCTGGCACTTTATGGTATACTCAACATTTTCCACCAACACCATAATTCAAAGACATGAATTCTTCTCTGATCTTCCATATTCATTGTCCAGGTTTCATGAGCAATAAGGTGATTGAAAATACCATGTTTGAAGAGGCTTTGCAGCAGACATTTATATTTTTTAACTTCAAGAATAAAGATATCCAATCTTATCATATAAAAAGGGACTTATCTTCTCCACTACTTCCCAGCTGAAATGGCTTCTCGTTTTGAAAAGCCTACTATTATTATGTACGAATATAAAACATTGTTGGTGAATCTTTATGGAAACAGACTGTTACAACTTTCTTCCATGGAGCAATTTGCGAGTTCAAGATGCTGAGCTTAGAGTTAGCAGACGAGTGTTCTAACAGTTGTGCCACTAGGTCTGTAGTTAAAACAAAAGAAAAATATGACAAATTATGTGAATAATCTCAGAAAAAAATACGGGAATATTTCAGCTTGGAACTAATGAAGGAAGCAAGTCCCCATTTCTGTGACATGACTGCGTTTTTTTATTCTCAAACTTTTGATTCAGAATCAGCAGGAGATTAACTCTGAAAAATAGACCTAAAACTAATGTTTCATGTAACTGCAGTATAACCCGTGACCAATGACCCTTCCTGAGTTAGCAGATCACAGGTCATACAGCGGTGGTTCTCAACCTGTGGGTCGTGACCTCTTTGGAGGTTGAACAATCCTTTCACAGCGGTTGCCTGATTCATAACAGTAGCAAAATGACAGTTATGAAGTAGCAAAGAAAATAATTTGATGTTTGGGGGGGTCACCCCAACAAGAGGAACCGTATGAAAGGGTTGCAGCCACTGTCGTAGAGGGTTTTGGAGTGGGCTTGATGGCGGTGAATTTGAGCTTTGAATTGGAAATCTTACAGAAGACATTGGTCTATGGCTCTTACTTCTGATTTCTGACTGGACATCTTGAAGCTCCTTTAGTTTTTAAGTTAGTGTCTTGGTCAGAGTTGGAAGCCGTCCCCATTTGGTTGCCTTTGATTTCAAGTTATCAGAAAGGCATGAGTCAACAGGCTTAAACCAGATTGAGATAGACTATTTCCTAGACTAGCCATGTCCAGAGACAGGGTGGTTTCTCTGAGCGTGTTGCTGTCAGAAGGCCCATGATGTCACCCAGGACTCAGGTTCTTTTCATCTCTTATCATCCGCCAGCCCCTGGGTTGCCTTCCACCTCAGTCTGGAATCAAGATGGTGGTTTCAGTAGTTCCAGGGCTCAAATCCACTCATGTAACAACAGAAGCTATTCTTTCTTACAAGTAAGAGGTTTTCTAGGCTTCCTTTACATCTCACTGGCCAGAGTTATGCTAGACATTATTTTAAAAACATTCCTGAAAATGTTCCTGAGATTAAGTTTAGCCACTTTGGCTCAGCCCCGGATCGTGTTTCCCGGAGGAAACGTGTCTGTGTAGTGAAGAGAGCTTAAAAGATCAAAATCAGGAGAAATGAAAGGAGGAGTGCATGCTGGGTAGACATCCAGCAGTGTTTACTGAGGTGGCTTAGAGTGTGGATTCTGGTCATCAGTTTCACCATTACTTCATTAGCATATACTTCACGTCTTTATGACTGCCAAGAATCGTACAATCTAAATAAATGGTGAGTGCCAATTTATAGTCTTGAAGACTCTAATCTCCCCTCAAATCCAAATAGTCTTCCATAAACTTTCTTAGATACAAATTTGGAACCACCTCTACCTTCTCCTTGGCAGAGACTTCTTAAGCAGTAGCTTGAGTGTTAAAAGCAAATAAAGAAAAGGGAAAACAAAGTTCATTTGTAGTGAGAAATCAGCATATACTCATCATTAAAAATATTTAACATTTAAAAATAGGAAACAAAAAGTTGGTTGCATTTTTAAAAATTCCAACTTTTTCCTCAGGGTATATTCATTTACCCAATTTGAGATTTTAGGAATATTTTCAAAAATTTTCCAGAAAGTGTTTCCATTTGGGCAGCAGCCACCTCGCTCTCTTTCTCTGAGTCAGAAGAGATACTTGTCACATTTCCAAATTAGTCATTATCTTTGTGAATTTGCTTTTTGTCTTGGTGACCAGAAACTTTGTTGGCGGAGGAGAAAACACAATACTTTGGAATGGTCTTGGAGAGAGGGAGGGTGACTAAAGAAAAGTAGTGGAAACACATTTGCCCTATTGAATCATTTACAAAAGTTAAAGAGGAGCACGATGCTTTAGTCTGGCTTTCAGAGCACATTTTGCAGGGCTTGCCCAATGAAAATAGTTTCACCAGTGGTCTCCTGTCCGTTATAAACCTTTCTCGGTCTCTTTCTTCAACTGCCCACCCAACTCAACCAACCAAGGTCCCTTTAGCTGGATGTGGAAACTCTCTCCTGTTGCAGCAAAGTCTTCGGTTCTGAAGCAGACTGTGCCCAGTGTGTTTGCCAGTAAGTATTTTCTTTAACAACAAGAAGGAGTTTGATGGCACTGTTAGCTGTAGTCTGTTCAAGCCCACCAGCCACTGTGTGGGAGAAAGGTGAGGCTGTCTACTCCATTAAATATCTTCACTCTTGGACATCCTATCTAGGCTCCCTAAGAATTGGACTGATTCGATGACCAGGGGTTTGTGTTAATGAGATAAACCACTCAAATGCAATGGCCTTTGATCTCAGCCATTTCCCCAAGTTAGAAAGTAGAAGGAATATTTTGCTTATTTGTTTGGAATTGAAGGTGAGGATAATCACGCTTTTTCTTCTATTGTTTCATCATGGAATCTTTTTAAAATATAATTTAATGGAAAACAACAACAAAAATGGTAACAAGTTTGGTTCCTTTCTCCTGGTGTGTCTGTCATTCCTCCCCCATAATTGAGTTAATCCTAATAAAACAAAATTCTAGCTCTTGCATTCTTATTCCGGCAAGGAACCTCTAGCATTGCTCCTCTGCTGTACTGCATGCAGAGTGAAGTCCTAGGAAACAGTTTAGGTTCTAGGCTCCTACCCAAACCCACGGCTGTTAAGTTGAACTGATTCATAGGGAGCCCATACAGGCTTTCAGAGACTGTAAATTCTGTAGGAAAAAAACAACCAGTTTCATTGACCTCCTATAGATAGACTTAAATTCTGACTCCATTACTTCTCCCCTGTGCTACCTTGGCCAAGGTAATTAATTTCACCAAAATTCAGACTACCCATTTGTAAAATATTCTGCTCCTATTCTTTTTGTTTATTTGTTTGTTTCTTTTTGTGACATCATTTCCCTGGTGGGAGTTGGAAGCCCAGCCTTGCTCCTGGAGAGCTGCTGCTGGATTTGAACTGGTAACCCTGTGGACTGCAGTAACACATACAACCACTAGGCCACCAGGGCTCAGCCTCTGCTTCTATTCTTTTTCGTTTGTTTGTTTTTTGGGCATCACTGATCACTGGTGGTAGGAGTAGGAGGCCCAGCCTTTGCTGTTGTGGAGCCGCTGCTGGAATTGAATCTCCATCCCAGTGGGCCGCAGTCTCGCGCACAACCACTACGCCACCAGGGCTCAGCCCCCTGCTTCTATTCTTAAAGCTTTCACAGGCCTTTTTTCCTCTTAAAAAAGTTTTATTGACATGTAACTCATAATTCATCCAATTCAATAGTTCATTCATATCAAAGAGTTGTATAATCACAATCAAATCACCACAATCAATTGTAGAACATTTTGTTCTTGTACTCATTGTTACCAGCTCTTCATTTCTCCCTAACTCTCCCTCTGCTATACTCCCAAGAAACCACTAATCTAGTTACTGCCTATAGATTTACCTATCCTGGATTTCATAAACAGAAACACACACACACACACACCTAACAACAATAACAAAGTAAAACTGTACTTCATCAGTATCATAGCTCAAATGCATCAGTTCTTACGGCTTTAGTATTCACTGTTCAGCTTTCTTCTTCCTTTTTAATAATTTCATTGGGTGCTCATACAACTCTTATCACAATCCACACATATATCCATTGTGTCAAGCGCTTTTGTACATTCGTTTTCCCCATCGTTCTCACAACACTTGCTTTCTTCTTGAGCTCCTGGTATCTGTTCATTTTTCCCTCTCTCCCTGCTCACCCTCCCCTATGAACACTTGATGATTTATAAATTATTATTATTTTGTCATATATTACACCCTCCAATGTATCCCTTCACTCACTTCTCTGCTGCCCGTCCCCCAGGGGGGAGGTTATATGTAGATCCTTGCCATCCATTCTCTCTTTCTACCCCACTTTCCCTCCACCCTTCTCACCATTGGTCCTGAGGGGTTCTTCTGTCTTGGATTCCCTGTTCCTATCTGTACCAGTGTACATCCTCCTGTCCAGCCAGATTTGTAAGGTAGAATTTGAATCATGATAGTGGGGCAGGGGGCAGGGGAGGAAGCATGTAAGAACTAGGGGAACATTGTACATTTCATCATTGCTACACTGCACCCTGACTGTCTTGTCCCCTCCCCAAGCCTTCTGTGAGGGAATGTCCAGTTGCCTACACTGTTCAGCTTTCAATACCTATGAGGTCATTGAAAATACCATGCTTAAGCCTCAAAGTAATATCTTTATTTTTCAGCATTATAAAGAGAACTTTTCCAGTAGATTTTCCCAAGGCAACATGTACTTTAGTTTCTTGATTGCTGCTTGGGAAGGTGCTGATGAGAAGCTCTGTGGTTTGAAGCTCCATGAAGAAGGATGAGTCTTGGAAACCCCATGGAGAGTCAATGTGAGTCAGAATCAGCCAGATGGCTGTGGACTTGGTTTGGATTTGGGGTTTGTGTAGGTATTGAGTATGGATACAACTAGCATGAATTCCTTGACACGTCTGTAATGTAGCACAGAAAAACTGCACTCCGAAGGAAACCTCATTGCACACTATTGCTTATTGGTTCAGATGTGATGATGAAACCAAGCTTAGGGGGCTGAGCCCCGGTGGCATAGTGGTTGAGTGCGGGACTGTGGCCCGCCCACTGGCTTGGTGGTTCAAATCCAGCAGCAGCTCTCCAGGAGCAAGGCTGGACCTCCCACTCCCACCAGAGGGTAGTGATGCCCCTCCCCCCCAAAAAAAACCAAAGCTTAGTTACATGCTATTATGAGTTGATACAAGGGTAGAAACTTTAGCATTGAATCAAGAAGATACTACTTAAAAAAACAAAGCAAAACCAAATGGCAGTTACACACAGGCCATTGAGCCGAACAGAGATTTGAGGGGAAAAAAAAACTCATGGATATTTTAAGTTAATTGAGTGGCTTCAAACTTATTAAAAAATGTTTTCGGTTCTCCAAAATGCCAAAATATATTTTGCCTCAAGTGCTTTCTGCCTTGGCCTTTTAAACACTGGTGCAGGTCAAGAGAAATTTAATCTGTGTCTTTGTGATTCATGTACACTTAACTCATTCCTCTTTGCTTCTCAAGAAGTCATTGGTGTTCTAGTCTTTGGGAACTATTTTTCCTTTGGTACTTAGAAGATGAACTTTGTCAAGAGTAAATGAACTCAAACCCCCAAAGGTTCAGGGTCAGTGAGCAGGTCAGCTCCAGTAAAGTTCAGCTTGGCTTGGCACTTAGCAAAAACGTGTCTTCCTCCTATTCCTGGGGGATTTTGGCAAGACTTTACTTTGGAGTTTGCAGGCGTTCTTGCATTTTTGCCTCTGGGTTGATATTTGGTGATGCATTCTTGCATATCTCCCTTCCACAACTGCTTTACCCACCCCAAGAATAGGAGAGTGTCACTCTCAAAACACTGACTCCACCACAACATCCTTTCATTAAGAAATAAAGTCTCCATTCCCCTTGTCCTATCTGCAGAAGGCAGAAAACTGTGACTCCAAATATGCTTTCTTCTCATATTGAATTATATTTTAGAATTTATATTATAGAATGAGGGGAAAATTCAACCCTTTCCCTCTCTAACTACTATGGTCTATTACCTTGTGTTCTATGATTATTATTCTTTTTCATATGGAAGTTTTCTCTCTCGTGGTCTTCCACAATTCTAAAAATTAATCAGAGTTGTATAAACAACCCATGGCAAAGTGTCTGGGGATTCAGAGGTCCCCCGCCCCCTTGACATCCTATTGGTCGCAGACACTGGGAGTGGCCATCACAGACCTCGCCTTCCTGTGTGCAAAACCCACCTCTCCCTTATGCAACTCATAAAGGTATCTCAATTGGACTGCGCTTTGCAAGTATTTAGTCATGAAAGGGATTAGTTAATTCTCATCAAGAGTTGTGGGGCCAAGTTTTCTGGAGCTTTTGGAATGTATTTCACTGAAGAAACAGCATTTTTTTGTTGTTGCTGTAACCATATATTGTTGTCTGAATGTTGCTGAATCTAGATGCAGTGCTGGAACAGAGTTAGGCACCTCGTAACCTGGGGAACAGCAAGGTTGAGTTTAAATGGACACTGAGTCTGTAGAACCAAAGAAAGAGTCGGCGTCTGTGATGACAATGGTGGAGCATGGAATTAGCCAAGTTCACTTTCCCTTAGAATGTTCAGCACTGTGAAAGAATAAAATATCCTTTTTCAGAGTGTTTTGAGTTGGGTCCTTGGGTCATGCAAATGGCTTATGTTCTTGACTGGTGACTGAAAGGCTGATGGGTTTAATCCATTTAGAGATACCTCATGATGGTCAATGAAAACAACTCACTGGGAAAACCCTGAGAGACACATAGGAGGCCACCATGAGTTGAAATCAACTCTGTGGCAACTGGACTCATTTCTGCACCTGACAACTGAAGTCTTTTTCCAGAGATGGGGATCTCCTGATCACATGACCAAGTAAGTGAGGTGAAGTCCCACCCTCCTCATGTCTAAGAAGCATTCCGGAGGTGCTTCTTATAAGATAGAGTTGTTTGCTTTTCTGACAGCCTAGAATATTTTCAATAAATCTTCATCAACTTCGTAATTCAAATGAATCACCTTTGCAGTTTTCCTTATTCATTTTCCAACTTTTACATGCATATGAAGTAATTGAAAATACCTTGACTGGAGGTTAGGGAGGGGGAAGAAAGGGGGAATTGGGTGCAAGAATCAACATATAACACCCCCCCTACTTGGAGGGGGATGAACAACAGAAATATGGGTGAAGGGAGACAGCGGATAGTGTAAGATATGAAAATAACAATAATTTATAATTTGCCAGAGGCAACCAGGGTGGAAGGATGAGCGAGGGAGGGAAAAAAAAGAGTAGTTGAAACCAAGGACTCAAACAGAAAGAAAATATTTTGAAAATAAGGATGGAAACATTTGTACAAATATGCTTGATACAACTGATATATGCTTGCTTTAAGTACTGTAAGAAATACCAATAAAATGATTGAAAGAAAGAAAGAATCTTGTCTTGGGGCATAGGCATCTTTGTCCTGAAAGTGACATCCTTGCTTTTCAACACTCCTCAAAGGAGAGTTGGCCTCATTGACAGAAAGTAAGTTCAGAACCTTTATTTTCTAATGTGGCACAACTCTAAACAAGAAAAGGGTGAGCATCCATTATGCATAAAACAAGCAAAATGTAATTACTCTAATAAGAGAAGAAAGAAAAAAGGCCAAGAGACGTCAGAAGAGTCTTTGAAACTCATTGGGTATAGAGTAGCTAAAGTGAGTAGAAGAAATGATGAAGTAAAAGAGTTGATCAGATGGGGAGATAGATCTATGTGCATATACTTATAGGGTTAGTATTAAGACAGCAGATGGACATTGGACCTTCACTGAAGTACTTCCTCAATGCAAGAACACTTTGTTCTATTAAATTGGCATTCCATGATGCTCACCTTCCTAACACGATCACTGAAAACAAATATGTACATAAGCAAAAGTGATGAAGAAAGCTGATGGTGCCTGGCTATCAAAAGATATAGTGTCTGTGGTCTTAAATGCTTGAAGGTAAATAAGTAGCCATCTAAATGAGAAATAACAAAGCCCACTTGAAAGAATCATACCAACCTGTGTGACCACGAGGTATCGAAGGCATCAGGTATCAGATATCATAAAACTAAAAATTGTATCATTATAAGTGAGGGGAATTACAGATTGAGAACCCAAAACCCATCTGTAGGTGAAGCGACATCCCCTTATAGAAGGGTCACGGGTAGGAGAAGAGCCAGTCAGGGTACAGTGTAGCAACAATGAAATACACAACTTTCCTCTAGTTCTTAAATCTCCCCCTCCCCCCGCCACTATCATGATCCCAATTCTACCATACAATTCTATCAGAGGATGTACACTGGTACAGATAGGAACTGGAAACATGGGAAATCTGGGACAGATGATATCTTTAGGACCAGTGGTGAGAGTGGCGATACCGGGAGGGTGGAAGGAAGATGGAGTAGAAAGGGGAAACTGATTATAAGGATCTACATATAACTTCCTTCTTGGGGTACAGACAACAGGGAAGTGGATGAAGGGAGACATTGGACAGTATGCGATATGACAAGGGTTCATGAAAGAAGGGGGAGCAGGAGGGAGGGGAAATATGAGGAGCTGATACCAAGGGCTTAAGTAGGAAATGTTTTGAGAATAATGATGGCAATAAATATACAAGTGTGCTTTGCATACAATGGATGTATGGACATATTGTGATAAGAGTTGTATAAACCCACAATAGAATGATTGAAAAAAAATTTTTTAAAGTTATGTAAAATAAAGGGAATACAGTAAACCGAGAAAAACAGAAGGTGATGATGGTTCTTAATACCACTGTTGAGTTTACACTACTATTACCGTATTTTGCTTTATTTTAGTACTATTTTAGTATACTGGTTAAAAAAAGGAGTTGATCAGAACATTTCAAAGGGCAGTTTCAGAAGACAGAGAAGTATTATAATAAACAGTAAAAATCAAAAGGAAAGCACATGCTTGCATTTCTCAACCTGAAAGAACTAGAAAGAAAAACAAAACAAAAAAAAATCAATCTTTGAGTTGTGATACTTTAGGTTTCAACCATAGGTAAACTATTGAATACTTCAGAAAACATCAACAGAAGATGGAAGTACCCACCAGGACAGTGATGCAAAAAAAATTCATTTTCAAAATTTTCAAGATGCATCTATGATCTGGGATTGTTTATACTGAAGGATGAAATTCAACGCTTCAATGAAGGCATTGGTGGGGAAAAACAGCCTTCAGGAAATGACAGAATGCCATTTGAGATGTTTCAATTAATCTGTATAATGCTGGAAATACTCACTTGTCTATGCTAAGAAATTTCAGAGACAATTGACCAATTGACTGGATGAGATACATGCTCTGCCCATTATAAAGAAAAGTTACAGAAAGGGATCTGGAAATTATTGAACAACGTTACGAATGACACATATAAGTAAAATTCTACCGACGGTGATGCCAAACACAGTTGTAGCAGAATATTGATAGGGAACTGTCAGAAATTCAAACCCAATTAAGAAGGAACTGTGGCATGAGGGATCTCCTTGCTGGCTACAGGTGGATCATAGCTAATATCAGATAATACCAGGAAGAAGTTTACCTGTGTTTCATTGACTACACAGTCATTTGACTGCACAGATGATTATACACTAAAGATAATTTTGCAAAGCATGGGAATCCAGACCACTTGGTGGCGTTTTCGAAAACCTGTCCATGGACAGGAAGCAGCTGTTCAAATGGTAGAAGAGAAGGGTGAGTGGTTTAAAACCAGGTCAAGTGTGCATCCGAGTTCTGTTCTTTCACCAGTCTCTTCAGTTTGTCCACTGAGCAAGTCATCTGGACTGTAAGAAGAAGAACCTGGCACCAGGTGGCTATGCCCTGGGCTGCTCACCGAAGAGCTGTGGTTCGAATCCGCCTGGGAGAAAGATGGCGACTGTCTGCCCCTGTACAGATGTAAAGTCTCCGAAGCCCAAAGGGACAGTCCTCCCTTGTCCTACAGAGTCACGATGCGTCAGGATCAAGACCAAAGCAGTGAGAGTTTGAGAAGGGAAGGGAGGCACATGAAAACATGAGCTCTGCCGGTGACATAATTCTGCTGCTGTAGTCAAGAGCACTTGAAGCGCTCACTGAGGAAGACCATCACGGTATCCCTCACTACAGATCACACCAATTAGGAAGAAAACAATGATCCTCACAAATGGCCTAATACACATCATCATGATGAATGGAGAAAATAGAAGCATACAGATTGTGGCTTTGGTTCTAGACCCTGCAATACAGTGCTCCTGCAAATTTTGGTTTTCCAGAGCATAGGAAAGTTACATTTAAATTATCCTGTAAAACAGTACGTGTGCAATGGCCTGATGAAAAAATTTGAAATATTGTGGAGAAATATAAAGAGAAGGCAAAGAGATATGAAGTGAGCATGTGCTACTGAAACACTGGTGCCGACAGACTTGCTCAGAACAGGGTGGTCACAAGCCTTCAATTTGGGAAAACCACAGTATCTGCAAAGTGCGGTTACACAAAGTCTACCTATATTGAAGTTGTCAAGTATTTCATTTGGCTTTGATTCACAATCATGACTTGTGGAAATAGAAGTTAGGAAATGTAAGGATGTGTTACCTGGGTCAAATCTGCTGAAAAAGAAATACCTCTTCCGAGTGTTACAAAGCCATGACATCACCTTGGGGTCAGGTGTGCCTGACACGAGCTGTGGGGCTTCCATCCCTTCAGATGTACCTGACAGATGGGCATAGGGTAAGGAACAGCAAAAGAGAATATATGTCTCTGTATGATGGTGCTGGCCCCACCCCCACCCCCCAAAAAAAAAAAAAACTCCACCCCAAACCAGAATGCACCATGGCCTGACAAAATACAAACAAAACAAATCTGACCTGGGAGGATAGCTAGAATGCCCCTCAGAAGCAAGAATTCTGAGAATTTGTCTCATGTGCTTAGGATCTGCTGTCAGGAAGAATCCATCCCGTAAAGAGAAAATCAGGGAACAATGGTCTGGAGGAGAAAACAATGGGACTGATGGTTTCAGAGGGACGTGGGAGATGGGGAGGTAGAAGAAATGAGGTGGTGTTGACCAACCCAGGGATAGAGGAACAGCAAGCAATTCAAAGTCAGTTACAGGGGGGGTATGAGAGGCCTGATAGGGATTGATCAGGAGTAAGGTAACAGAAATTGCTGGGACCCAAATGGAGGCTGACCATGATAGTGGAGTGGAAGGGAAGTAAAAGGAAATGAAGGAGGTAACTGGGGGGTAAGGGGCATTTATACAGGTCTAGATGCAGGCACGTACATTGGTGAATATGTTTTTATATGACGGGGAAATAGATCTATGTGCATATACTTATAGGGTTAGTATTAAGACGGCAGATGGACATTGGGCTTCCACTCAAGAACTTCCTCGATGCAAGAATACTTTGTTCTATTAAATTGGCGTTACATGATGCTCACCTTTCCGACACAATCACTGAAGACAAATGTGTGCATAAGCAAAAGTGGTGAAGAAAGCTGATGGTGCCTGGCTATCAAAAGATATAGTGTCTGGGGGTCTTAAAAGCTTGAAAGTAAACTAGCTGAGAAGCAACAAAACCCATATGAAAGAAGCACACCAGTCAGTGTAACCATGAGGTATCAAAGGGATCAGGTGTCAAGTTTCAATGAACTAAAAATTTCACTATTATAAATGAGGGGAAGTGCAGATTTGGGACCCAAAGCCCATCAAAGAGTAAGTGACATCCCCTAACAGAGGGGTCGCAGGGAGGAGATGAGCCAGTCAGGGTACGGTGTAGCCACAATGAAATATGCAACCTTCCCCTAGTTCTTAAATGCTTCCTTCTCCCCACTATCATGATCCCAATTCTACCTGAACAATCCGGCTAGACCAGAGGATGTACATTAGTACTGATATGAGGCAGAAACATGGGGAATCCAGGACAGATGATCCCTTTAGGACCAGTGGTGAGAGTGGTGATAGGAAGGTGGAGGGAAGGTGGAGTAGAGGAGGTACCAATTGTGGGGTTATACATGTGACCTCCTCCCTAGTTTAAGGACGGCAGGGAAGTGGGTGAAGGGACATATTGGACAGTATATAACAAAATAATGATAATTTATAAATTATTAAGGGTTCATGGGGGAAGGGGAGAGGGGAAGGAGGGGAAATATGGGGAGCTGATGCCAAGGACCTGGGTAGAGGGAGAATGTTTCTAGAACAATGAAGCCAACAAGTGTACAAATGTGGTCTGCATACAATGGATGTATGCAATCATCATTATAAGAGTTGTATGAGCCCTGAATCAAATGATATATATCTATATATATTAAAAAAAAGAGGAAATCACGGGTCAGTGACAAGAGGCAGCCTTCTAATGAGAGGAATGAACGTCATGGCCATACCAATGCGATCCCTGGTACGAACGGTTGTGAGGATGGCCAGGTACCAAGCAGTGTTCTGTTCTGTTTGAGGTAAGGACTCTGTGAGTCGAAACCTCGTTGATGACAGCTCACCACAAACAACAAGCCATCGATCTAAAAGTTCTTTCCTGCCCTCTGAGCCACTAAATCAGTTCCTCCCTTTAAATCTCATCCTGCAGCAGACCTCTTCGAGCCAGTGTTTGATGAGCTCCCTGTGCTGGCTTGCATGAAAGATGCTCTGTAAAAGTGAATTATGCTGTCCTACCTTAACCTGCTCCACTGTGGGGCCCAGTAGGAATCATGGGAAACAGATGAGCATGGAGGTCAGAGGCACAGACTGCAGAGGAAGCCTGTGGAGGGACTGCAATGCAGTGACCCTCACGGGGACACGTGTAAAAGCTCCAGTCATCTCCAGACTCTCTAAGGTATACGCTTGAAGTAAAACACTAGTTTATGTGACAGCCTGGAAGCCCAGGGGGGGCACTGAGGAGTTTCATCACTATAGATCACAGAACTTTACAGAAGTGTGATATTCTAGAAGCTGAAACATTCTTTGAAAACAAAACATGCCATTGAAACCCAGGGATGAGACTCCCCACTGAATGTTTGCCAGATTGAACCTTGTTCAACCTTCTCCTTACCCCTCACTCCTGCGGTACGATTTGAGACGTAGGGCTTTGATTACTATCCTGAAACCTAGGAGTTTAATTCGGGCGATTGTGATTTATTTGGAAAGGTATTTTTATAATAGCAGTGGAACACAGTCTCGAAGCCCAAGAGAGACACTGGAATTTGTGGGGAAGGTTTCTGGGTGGCGATCACTATGTTTTCTAATTTCTTCTTTCTATGGATGGCTCTTCCTACTACACTGTACTTTCAGTTACTTTCCAAGTAACACCACTGTACTTTCCAAGTCACTCAGTCTTCTGTGATTGTTGGATTCTCTAACCATCATCACATTTCTTTCCTTTTCCCTTGTGATCACTTTGTCCTCTTCTCTTGCAATGCTCAATTCTGGTGCTTTCTTCATTTAGGATCTTCTGGCTAGTGAGCTGACCAACCCCCCTCCCCCCCCGCCCCTTTTCCTCAAATACCATTTCCCCCTTGAAACCTGTCTGATGGACCAAATCTGGGCCTGCACTTTGAAGTTTTATCTGGGTCTGCAAACTTCTCTACGGGATTATCTGAGAATGAATTTCTACTCCCAGAGCCCTTGTTTTCTCATGTGAAAACTTGGGGTAATAAACCTTTTGGACTGTGTTGAGAACTGTGTATGTAGTAGGTACTCAAAAATATTCCTATGTGTTCTTCTTTTCTCTCTTCCTATCTCAATAAGCGGTCCACTCCCCCCGCCCCTTCACCTTTTTTGGCCCTCCCATATAATTCACTTAAAACTCTTTTGGAAACTACACTTCTTCAAGTTGTTTGTTCATAAGATGCTTGTGTACTCTCTTGGGAATCATTTATCACCCCCACCACCTCCCCACCACCCATGTAGTCTATGTAGGAAAAGTGAGACTGATGGTGGAGATTGTTGAGAGTGTATGTATTCTGGCATTTATTTTCCAATCGATTCCTTTCGGTGTGCCCTAATCTGTTCCTTTGGGCCATGATCACCTTTCCAACCCTTGTAGTCAACACCCAGAAGGAGAACCCTTTGACCACCTGATTTGTAAACAGTGAGGTTTCTGCCCTCTAGCTCCTCGAACCCTACCTTTAGACCCTTTCTCTTTCACTCTTCTGGCTTCCTATCCGTTCCCTAGCCTGGAAACTGGCCCCTTGATCCTATGTGGAGCTGGGCTCTTTTGGTTTGATCTCCACACAATCTTTCTAAGTTTTATTGGCATATATACAATTCAATAGTTGATCACATTGAGAAGAGTTATACAATCATCACAATCAGTTTTATCACATTTTCTTCAATCTTGTACGCATAGTTATTAGCTCCACATTTCCCCCCAACCTCCCTGCCACACCCCCAAAGAACCATGAATCCAATTACTAGCTATATAGATTCATCTACTCTGGATTTCATATACAGAAAAATGTTTAAGAGCAACAGCAACATGAGCACTCACAAGAATAACAAAGTAAAACAGATAAAAACCTCAAAGTAGAAAACATTAAAAGCTAGAACAAATGCTAATCGATCATGAGAAAGGTCAAATGACAGGATGCTACATTTTAATCTAACTGCATCCGAAGCAACCCACCTTCTCAAGCCCCTCTCCTGAACGCGGTTCTGTGTTTTCACCCTGAGTTTGCCTCTGGCTCCATTAGCTCATCCTGTCCTGGAGTCCATTTAGGCGCAGCCTTTAGTCTTTACAAAGTCACTAATAGGGTCTACATGCTGAGCTCTCCTTACAGGTGATGGCCACTTGAAGAAAGCCATTTGAAAGTTCTCCTTGCTCAAGGACATGCCCCCTCTTCCATTTTCTTTTTCAGAATGGGCACTTTGTCATATTTGACAAAAGTAAGCATTTTCTGTTCACTTTGACCCTTCACCCAATGACTCTAAAGTCTGATTTTCATTTTATGAGCATTAGGAATCCTAGGCTCCTGTGGTTAAGATTGTAAGGCTACTTCTTAATTCTGTCCTTAGTTGTTCTGTCACCTCAGGTCATTTTAAAGTCTCATTTGATGGCTCCTTGCTTCTCATCCCTGGGATTCTTGACGGCGAAAAAGCAGCCTTCTCTGGTCTAGGTTTTGACCTCCCAATGTCTCCTTTTGAAAGGTGCCTTGGGGCCAAGTCAAAGAGGCAGTATGCTGACTGTCGTGGTCTGGGGTCTTTAAAGTTGCACAGTGCCCGTGGGGAGACATCACGGTGCACCACCACTATTACCACCAACACACACACAAACAACCTGAGCTACAACTAACAAAGAAAGCAGATTTGTGAACATCGTTTTGCAAGCGATTGCTTCCACACAAATTCCAGGTGAATCGGAGGGGGGCTGGGTGTGTCTGGGTGGACTTAACTCCTCCAGTTACATAGTTTCAGGTTGATAGTTCCAATTTTCTCCAATGAAAAAAAGCTCTGTAATCGAATCTCAGTAATGCTTCTCTTCTGGTTTATCTAATTAAAATGTTTCCCACGGTGCTTTGTCACCAGAATGAGTCGAAGACTGATCTCTGCTTAACCGAATCTTGGCCTCGCAACATGTTACCCTCCACCACCTCTTAGTTAGGATCCAAGTATTTGGAGAGGCAAAAGGCAAAGTTACCTCAGAAAGGGCAGTTTTGTATCTGATCTAAAGCGCGGACCTACTACTTGGCAGGAACGTCCAACCCAAGATTATACTAGCTCCTTTCCCACAGGGGCTTCCCCCTGGATGTTAGCCACTTCTGGGTGGGGATGAAGTGACAGACGCAGCCATCACTCAAAATGCCCTTTGCTCCCACCTCCTGACAGTGCTCTCCACAAAACACAAATGAATCAGAAAGATGCTCAAGCTTTCCTTCCCTCAACAGTTACACTTGCGAACTGCCTACAGTGCGCGTCCTGCACCGAATCCACCACTGTCACCTTCCACGCACAAGTCCAATGAGGGAGCTTCGCTCCGGCACAGGAAGCTGGGGACTCCGCAAGAGCTGGGGGTGGTGGGCGTGGACCAGGAAGTGCTCAGAGGCTGCCAGGCTCCTGGAGGCCTCAGAAACCTTGAGGTCCAGCTGGGATTCCGCAGGGAGGGGGCGGAAGCACATGTGCCAGGAGGAGAGGAAATATTAAAGTGAGCAGAGCTGGGGAATGGATTCTGGGGCCTGAGGTGGTTTTATTATTTATCTTTGGTTTATTTTCAGGAAGTTCAGGGAATTTCGTGTACTTGAAAACAGTTCTTGTCCTGGCAAACAACTTTCTAGGGAGTACTAAATATTTTTTGGAGTTTCACATCCACCCACCTGTGCATTTTTATTCCAGGGAAAACCACTACTATCCCTTATCTGCAATGCTGGTGCTATATATGTGATAGACTAAATTTCAGTTCTGTTTTCTATAAATGCTCAGCAGAATTTTAAGATCCACCTTGTCTCTGGCTGTCAGGAGTTTTGCAATGTATCAGAGATCAGACTGCTTGCACATGAGGAATAGCTCGGCTGAATCAATCAGCAGAAACCTATTTCACATTCAACATATATTATAATCTACATGGAGCCTTGGTGATATCAAGGGTTCAAATCCACCAGTCCCTCTCTAGGAGCAAGATGAGGCTGTCTGCTCCTTTAAAGATTTACAGTCTTAGAAATCCTATATAGAATTAGTAGGAATCACAACTAACCACGCACATGGCAAGGGCTGGGTTGGGTTTTTGGTTACTGTAATCTTTTACTTCTGAGTTTTTTGTTTTCATCTTGTCTCCTAAGAGATCATACATTCATAATGCTCTGTGGCAAAAAAATAGTTTTGCCTTTGAAATATGACAAAGAAATAAGCCAGGAGAAACCCAACCAGGCAAACAAACGAACAGAAACCAAGCAGACTTGAATCTTGGCTTTATTCTCTTCTTTGTGAATCACATTTGGAGTTAATTGCTCTTCTTTGGGGCTCAGTCTTCTTTATCTAGAAGGTGGACTTTATTAATACCCACCCCTGGGACATTTTCAATGTCCAATACATGTTCTTTCCTCCTTTTTTCCCATGAAATAAAAGCATCCCAGTGTCTAAACTTACAACAAGGGAAAGGACTCACTATCTGTCATACAATCGCACAGAAGTCTATAAACTAAAGATGCTTTATTTATACATTTGCAATGGCTATGCAGTGTGTACTCTCACCTTGGGTCTTTCCTATTTCACCATAACTTGAGTTTGGTATGTGGAAGGAGTTGGAATTGTGTGTCCGCAGGACTGCACCTTTTTCACACTTATCCCTGTCCAAGCTGTGTGGTCTTTCTTCATGTCCAGTCATGGCATTTCCCAGTTTTGAAAACATTTTATCTCAGTAACTTTTCTGCTCACTCCATAACCTCGAGAAATGCCTGGCCCAGAGTAAGGCCATTAGATAGTTTTTGAAGAAATGAACAAAGCCCACACTCCTTGTCCCAGTATGTTAATTACAGTCTCACGGTTCTAACTCATGGTGACCAGGTGTGGGACAGAGGAGGCCGTGTCTGGTTTGGCACCATCTTCACGAGCGCGCGGATGTTTCGGTCTGTTGCTGTGACTAGTGGGTCAACCTCTCCCTTTTGAGGGTGACAGATTGTTGCCAGATGATACAGGAGGTCCCTCATGATGGATCCGGCTCCTGACCCCCTCTCTATCTCCACTGTCTTTTGACAAATCAAACATACTAAGCAGGTTGTGGTTTCACAACAGCCCATGGGAACCCTGTTTTGGGCCTCTGTTTGTACCAGTCTTTCTATCTAAGATGTTGCTTTTCATCCTTTCTGGACCCTCTGCACATTGCCTTGCTAAGTCCTATTGGTCCTTCCTGGCTCAGGTATGACTTTCAGCTCCCCTAATTGCACACTACCCTCCCGGACTGCAAAAATGAGTTAAAAGACATCCCTCTCCCTGTGTGCTCCCAGGGCTGCTGCAGGTTCTCTGTATAACATTGTTACTCTCTATTGAAATTGTCTGTTCTTTTCTCTCTCTATCTACTAGACTGTTAATATCTGTGCATGGATACTTAATAATACAGCCTTAATCAATAAGTGAATATATTTTCTAATTCAACGTCTTTACTTTATTCTTATGGGAACAGGGCCCAGACCATTTAGCGTCCTGTCCAATGTCACCAGCATTTTGGCATCTTGGAAGCTAAGTCTTGCATTTAATTTCTTCATCATCTGGTACTCTTTGGACAGACTCCCTGTAATACTCAGCTAACATTTTCCCAGAAACTGTAGAATAATTGTAATTTAACAATTGAAAAATGCAACTTGGCACTCACATCATCATGTACTTAATTCAAAAGGCGAATACAAAGGAATATTTGAAAAGACAGTCTCGGTTATTTTAAATGACCCATGTCCTTGTTTTCCTCCATAATCCCAGAACTGTTGAAAGAATGTGACACAATAGTGTGCTCGTTGTCGGAGGCCTGGGTTCCTGTGTGACAGCCAAGATGTAACTCCATTCTGGCCAAATCCGATGTTATCACTCAGGTTTCTGCTGCACCGAGGTTAGAACATCTGCTGCGGCAAAGATCTTGGTGGGAGAAAAAGAATACAGAATCCAGCTCTCAGATACGTCTCCTGAGCAGTGCCAGCTGGTAGCACAGTCAGTGAGAATGAGAGCGAAGGGAATGCTGTTATTGTGAGGTGTCCCGGCGACAGCGCCATCTCAGAGCCACCCTGGGCACAGCAGGAGGAAGCAGTCAGTCCTGCCCCAGTCTCACAAGTGCTCTTGCTCGAGCCCCTCTCTTTGGGGACCTTCCTCATTTTTGCAGCCCTTCCACACAGCGAGCACGATGGCCTTCCCCAGGGACTAGTTTCTCCTGACATCTCCAAAGCACCCGAGACACAATCTCACCATCCTTGCTTGCCTCTAAGAAGCATCCTGGATGTCATTCTTCCAAGACAGATGGGTCTGTTTGTTTGGAAATCCACGGTACTTTCAATATTCTTTACCAGCACCATCATCAAATACACTCACTCTTCCTTGGTCTTCTTTATTTAATGCATGACGTTCACATATATGTGAGGCCATTGAAAACACCACAGCTTGGGTCAGATGTCCCGTAGTCCTTAAAGTAATATTACCCTTGCTTTTGAGCACTTTAAAGAGATCTTATGCAGCTGATTTGCCCAATGCAATATATTGTTCCATTTCGTGACTACTGCTTCCATGAACATTGATTGTGGATTGTTGACTATGTCAATCTTTTCTCTTTCTACCATGATGCTGCCTACTGGTCCAGTTGTGAGGATTTTGTGTTTTTTTTTTTTTTTTACATTGAGTTGCAGTCCATAGTGAAGGTTGCAATCCTTGACCTTCATCAGTCAATGCTTCAAGGTCCTCACTTTCAGCAAGCAAGACTGTGTCCCTTGAACATTGCAGGTTTTTGTTGAGCCTTTCTCCAATTCTAATGCTGTATTCTTCTTCATATAGTCCAGTTTCTCTGAATATATATACATACATATATACATATATATATATATTCTCAGTGCACACCTTTCATGATTTTAGACTATGCAGCTGTCCTGTTCTGTTCACGTAACTGCTTCAGGAGTGGAGATTGATAAAAAGAACTCAAACTTTGAATCCTATGGTATCATTCTGCCACACGTCTCCAAGTGTAGGCTTGCTTTTCTTTAGAACATGGCTCATTGGAAAGATCCGCTAAGGATAATCATGTGTAAGAGCCTAATCCAGTATCTGGCCACAGCAGTTTTCAACAGCAATTGGGAGGCATTTAGCTATACAGGGATAATGCATTTTCCTGAAACTAATTGACTGCTCAGTAGCTATTTGCTGAGTATCTACAAAGTTCCTAGACTGATGATAATGTTGAAAAAATATATTTTTTTCCTTCTTTTTTTTAAATTAAAAAAAAAATTTTTTTAAGGCATCACTGCCTCAGGTGGTGGGAGTAGGAGGCCCAGCCTTTTGCTCCATGGAGCTGGAATCAAACCTCCATCCCAGTGGGCTGCAGTCCCGCACACAACCACTACGCCACCGGGGCTCAGCCTTTTTTTCCTTCTTAAATCATTGAGAAAGTGGTATGCTCAACTGTTGAGCATAAAGGTTGGGGACTCAAATCACCAGAAAAAAGGCTCAGTGATTGGTCTCTACTAGGATGGTGTTTAAGACGGCCCCGCGGGAGCTTGTCTACTCTGTTCCACTGGGTGGAATCGACCCGACAAGAACTCACAAGATAGGTTCCCCCCGCTGTCGGGAAGCAGACCGTTCCTATGAAATCCTTTCTTAAGTTGAAATGGTGACTAATGAGGAAGCATTAATTTATAGGGGAAGAATTTTTGTGCATGCTCAGAACCCCCCAAAGAACCTATCAACATCTATTAGATAAGCCATAAACTCTGAAAGAGCCCCAGCCTACAAGATTCACAGTCGTAGTTCAAAATGAAGGCGGCTTGGCGTGATGCCGTGTGTGCAATTTCCTCGGAAAGCATTTGGGGGGGGGCGGGGGGGGGCGACTCTCACTCCTCCGGCTCCAGCTGTCTCTTTAATGACTGGCTGCAAAACAAATGCCGATCCCTCATTTCACTTTTGACCTTAAGAAACAAAACAAAACGAAACCTGAAAATAGACATTCACGTAGGTCTTTGGAACAGCAAGGGCTACGGGTAACCATCGACCCTTCAACAGCCCACCTCCCTATCATCGACGTGGGCCCGTAGCCCGGACAGGGTTTCCGAGGCTGCAAGTCTTTACTGGAGCAGACGCCTCATCTTTCTCCAGGGGAATGACCAGTGGGTTCCAATGGTTGACCTTAAGCTTACAGGCCCAACCCTTACCCAAGAGGGCCACCAGAGCTCCGTAACAGCAACAACAGCCAACCGTTTCCCCTCATTTTTCTGATGTGGGTATGACCTACTGGAGACACTTTCCCTATGATTTAGGAAAAAAGATCTTTCACAGGGTCGCCAGTCTAGGACCCGAGTAGACACTCACTACTAAATAGTTACTGAGCAGTTGAGTGGAAATACAATGCATCAACACTAAAGAGTTAAATTCGTGCTTCCAAGAAAATGAGGATACATTATCCTTTTTCCAGTCTGTTTTCTACAGATTTGGGTTCAGGATGCGGATTACTCAAGTCCTCTGAGTTCTCTGTTGCTGTCCTGTTTAAGCGCCACAAATTAGTTTACACCTCCCCTGGCCCCCTCCCCATCGCACAATGAAACCCTGCTGGGTCCGGTGCTCTCCCATCTCACAATCCTTTCTAGGTTGGTGTGCTTGGCAGCAGCCACTGTGTCAGTTCATCAAGGTGAGGCGCTTCCTGCTTTTCATTGCCCCTCAAGCATGATGTTCATCTTCAAGGACTGCCCCTTTCTGATCCCGTGTCCCAAATGCATGCGATGAAGTCTCACACTTTTGCTTCTAAAGAGAGTTCTGTTTGCACTTCTTCCAATACAGGTATGTTCATTCTTCTGGGAGTCCGTGCTACAGTTAATATTTTCTACTATGAGAATCCAAAGACATCCATTCTTTCCCAGTCTTTCTTAGGTACTGTGGAGCTTTCTAATGTGTATGAGGCAAGGAAGATACCCTGGCTTGGGAGAGGGACATCTTTGTCTTCAAAGGGACAGTTTTGCTTTTGAACATTTTAATGTCATCTTTTTCAGTGGATCTTCCCAATACAAAAAATTGCTGGGAAATGCCATTATCTTAAAATTAAAAAAAAAAAATGAAATCGTTTTCTTGGCATAGACTTCACATGTCATGCAGCTAGTCATTCAGTCATATTAAGAAGATGTGTACAATCATCAGCACAATCAATTGCAGCACATCTTCCTCTCATGATAACTATTAGTAGCTCCCTGTTTCCTCCCATTCTCCCCTGCCATGCCCCTTGGCAATGATGAATGGAGCTACTGTCTCTCTAGGTGCCCCCATCCTGGTGGTACTGTGGATTAGACATTGGGCTGCTAGCTACTCTCTGGAAAAACATAAACTTATCTCATCCTGTAAGGTTGATGACCCTATAGGGTCATCATGAGTTGGAATTGACTCAATAAGAGTAGGCATTTAGGGGTGAGCCCCGGTGGTGTAGTGGTTGAGTGCGAGACTGCGGCCCACTGGCTTGGCCGTTCAAATCCAGCAGCAGCTCTCCAGGAGCAAGGTTGGGCCTCCCACTCCCACCAGAGGGCAGTGATGCCCCCCCCCCAAATCAACAAAAAACAACAAAAAAACAAAAAAGAGTAGGCATTCATACGTGTGTGTGTTTGAAAAGTTTCAAGGAGCATTCTATTATTTAAAAATATTTCCGGGCTGAGCCCCGGTGGCGTAGTGGTTGTGCACAGGACTGCAGCCCACTGGGATGGAGGTTCAATTTCAGCAGCGGCTCCACAGGAGCAAAGGCTGTGCCTCCTACTCCCACCACCAGAGGACAGTAATGCCCCCCCAAATATTTCCATAAATCTTTTGAAGCCCCTTTGTGTGTGTACATGTGTGTTTGTAAACCCAGTCATGAAGTTGCTTCTGCCATATAGCACTCTTGTAGGACAGTCTAGGCTTTCTGAGGCTATACACTTTACTGGGAGCCAACAGTCTTAGCTTCTTCCCCCTGAAGGGTTGATGTGTTTTAACAGCTGAGGGTTGATGTGTTTTAACAGCTGATCTTGGATCTAGCAGCCCAATTCACAACCTCTTATGTCACCAGAACTCTTATGTGTATGCCTGTTGTAGTTTATCAGAGAACCAGGGTAGTTTACATTCATAGGAGAGATCAGGGGGTCATTGAAGCATTCCTCACAACAGAATTGGGGTTTTGCCTTCTTTATTTGATCAGATAATTGAATTGGCTCAGTCTATAAAGAAGTGTGTGTGTGTGTGTGTGTGTGCACGTGCACACCATGGGTTGAATTTTGTTATCCCCAACTATGTGTCCACTTGGCTAGACCATTATTCTGAGTGGTTTGGCAATTGTATAACACGATTAGCCAATCTGTATAGGGCTTAGGGTAGGACACACCACCATTATTCAAGTCAGAGTTCTGATTAAGTATAAGGGTAGTGTCCTTGGGGTGTGGCATGTATTACTTTCAATCTTAGAAGAGATAAAAGGAGAGAACAGGCAGGAGAGAGAAAGGACATGACTACCACCAAAAAAGAAGGATCAAGAATGGAGTTCTGGGGTCCCTGTGTTGCCTCCTAGAGTCTCAGAGGAAGATTGAATCCAAGGCCTATGAAGATTCCCAAGGGATACTAGGGTCACATTCTGAAATAAGTCAAAGCAGTGATTTGAGGTTCAACCATTTCAGGAGGTAGGTAGCATATGGTCAAGAAACAATGGTTCTGAAGGAAGAAA
Organism: Nesogale talazaci; assembly: GCA_004026705.1. Taxonomy (NCBI): domain Eukaryota; kingdom Metazoa; phylum Chordata; class Mammalia; order Afrosoricida; family Tenrecidae; genus Nesogale; species Nesogale talazaci. Next base: position 46,385 of record PVJH01010218.1, on the reverse strand, counting down.
TGCAAGCTACTTTAAAGCGACTGGGGGGGGGGGGGGGGGGGGAGAAGCAAGGCTCCAGGAATGGGAGCGAATTCCAGAGCTGACACAGAAAGAAGACCTTCCCCTAGAGCAAACACTCTGGATTTGCCTTCTTGCCCCCACAGATGTTGAAAGAATAAATTTCACTTGGCCATAGAGATTCCCTTGTGGTATATCTGTTGTAGCAGCACGAGTTCACTAAGACAGAGGTCTTTCAGAAAGTGCCTGGCAGTCATGTGGAGTATCTTCAAAGCTCCAGAAATCACAATTGGGCAGTAATAAGAAGTTAATAGAACTTTACAAGATTGGCTATAGATGCCTCAGATAATTTTCTTGATGTGCTTGTGATTCCCCTGAGGAATGAAAGGGCTAACAGTGACTTGAGTGCTGACTGTGGAAGATATGGCCGTCTGTTCCCACAAAATTTACAATCTTGGAAACCCGATGGGACAGTTTTACTCGCCCTTATAGGGTTTCTACGAGTTGGAATCCACTTGATGGCAGTGAGTGGGAGGAAGGATGACTCTACAACCCATATCACTCTTTTCTTATGCTGAACATGTGATGCTCTTTTTTAAAATTATTTTTTATTATTTTATTTTTTTTTTTATTATTTTTTTTTCAGATATCACTGGTGGTGGGAGTAGGTGGCCCAGCCTTTGCTCCTGGGAGCCGGAATTGAACCTCCATCCCAGTGGGCCACAGTCCCGCGCACAACCACTACGCCACCGGGGCTCAGCCCCATGATGCTCTTTTAATACACATTCTTACCAAACTTACTTGTCTTACTGTGGTGACTTGCACGTTGCCAAGATGCTAGAAGCTTTGTCTTTCATATTTCAAATACCAGCAGAGTCACCCATAGTAGAAAAACTTTAGAAAGGAGAACCTAACAATCCGCTTTTGACTTCAATAATTGCATGATAGAGCTTTGCCAGGCAATGACTTAATCATTGCAAATACGCTTTTCAACAATATAAACCGGCTACATACCAGGACTTCGCTGGATGCAGTACACAGTGACCGAATTGACTAAATCTGTGAGAAGAGACCATGGAGAAGCTCAATATCATCGGTCAGAACAAGCTTGGGGTTTCACCGAGAAGTTGCTCTTATGCAAGTCCAAATGAAAGCAGAAGGAAACGAAAAGAAGTCCCTGAGAATCAACACGCAATCTTTAGTATATCCTATTTGTATTTAGAGGTCATCTCACGATTTGAAACCTTGAGCATTAATAAATGAAGAGTGGACAAGAGGCGGAATGATATCAAGGACATCACACGTGAAAAACAAAAGTTCATCGAAAAGATAAGAAAAAAAGAAAAGACCAAAATGAATGTCAGAAGGGATTCTTAACTCACTCTCGACATAGAGTAAGTAGCTAAAGAAAATTGAGGAATGACTCCGTCAAAGAGAAAAGACTATTTTACAGGACAACTGGAGAGGACGAAATCAGGTGTGACCGAGTGTGCACAAAGGCGGAGTGTGACAAGCAAAAGGAAACACACCCTGGCATCTCTGCCAGAAAGAATTGAGGTTCAACCATTTCAGGAGGTCAGTAGCATATTAACAAGAACCAATGGTACCAAAGCAAGACATTCCAGCTACCATAAAGAAGCTGGGGTAAAACAAGTTTCCAGGAGTGGAGAGAATTCCAGTCAAGATGTTTCAATGTATGGATACAAGTCTCATTGATGCCACGAGATGTGGAAGACAACCAGTGGGCAGCTGACTGGAAGAGCTCTCATTTGTGTTCACTCCAAAGGAAGCAAGATGACCCGTCTCCTGCCAGCATTGATAGGACAGTTAGAGAAAGAACAGCTTCTGGTGAGACTGTGGAGAGATTAGAGCCGTCATATATTGCAGGGGGACTGTAAAGTGATGTAACCACTATGCAAACAGGATGGTCCTTCTGTAAAGTGGTGGAAATAGAAGCACCAAAGAAGCCAGCAATGCCATTACAAGGTATTTATCCCAGAGAAATAAGAGCTCTGACCAGAACAGATATAGACACATCTGCCATTACAGTACTATTTACAATAATGAAAAGATGGAAATGGCCAATCAACAGATAAATGGACACACAAACTATAGTACATATGCATAATGGGATATTCTTAATGTTAAACAATAACAGTGAATCTGCAAAGTATCTCATAACACAGATGAAACTGGAAGACATTATGTTGTTTGAAATTAGCATAATGCCAATCATAACAAGAAAAATATTGTATGAGATCACTATTATAAAAAGGTTAAAAAAGGTTTACACTCCTGTAGAGGTACTCTTGATATGGTGGGAGTTGGAGGAAGAGGTGAGACACCTGTTAACTTGAGTAATGGGAAAGACCATGTGGTAGTTACATAATCTGATGTCAGTTTGGGCCTTGATAGGAATAAGAGTGAAGGGGTGGAGTCTAGTCTGTCAATCAAGATATAACCAAGAGGACTTTATAGCTCAGTATCAGACATGTGAACTCCTGTATTTTCCTCCTTGGAGGTGGGAGATACTTTTCTCTCTCCACTCACATACTGAAAGACACCCTACATACTAATAAGACACATGGAACTATGCAAGTGCCCCGATCTGGAGAATGCACATGGAGACCCCTGCCAGTGCAGAGAGGCTTACAACGTCACTGGATCCAAAAGCTTTCTACCCACTGGTCTGTGATTGTCCTGTATTCTGTGTCATTGCATGTGTTTCATGAGTCTTAAGAGGACTTTATAGATCAGTATTGGACATATGGGCTAATACTGGAATTATGGTCTTGGACTGGACTGGATTGGGATACTTTCTTACTGTACAATTACCCTGTATATAAAACTCTCTCTTAGACACATATATGTTTCTATGGATTAGTTTCTCTAGCCTATCTTCACTAACACAGGCCACATACAATAATAATTATTATTTTAATAATTTAGACAAAAGAAGACAGTTCCAGGAGCACCAGGATTAAAGACAACAAAGATAAATACTGTTGCATACCCAGTCCTGGAACAAGAGCAAACACTAGCCTATAAGTGGACACATACTCCAATTGAACAGAATGGGGAGGGAAATGGGGACTATTCTTGTGAATATATGTAGACTTGACAGGATATTTACACACAGATACACACACATATTCACATGTGTTGAGTGTTCATGAATAGAGTAGTGCACACAGGGCAGAATTATAGCTGAACCCCTCAAAGGAATGAGTTACTGGGCCTGGGGGCCCAGCACCATACTCTTGCGGGGATGCCCATATTCAGTTTGCATAATAGGATTCATAAGACCATACTCTGTTTTCTACTTTGGTGAGCAGCAACTGGGGTTTTAAAACTTGTGAACACTGTGTAAGGTGAAATTATCGACTTGTCCCTACCCGGAGGAAACAAAGAATGAAGGGAATCAAAGACACAAAGAATCAATCAGTGCAAAAGAATGATGGATCACCTGCGCCCTAGCGTCCATGACCCTGAGACTGCATGGTCCCTGGCTACAATGACTGACTGCTCTGAACAGGCTCACACTCAAAAATTCTACATGGCGTTGGGAGAAGTTTTGGGAAAAAAGTAAAAAACCCAAGCCAAACAGGTTTACTTGTCTGATGGAGACTTGATAGAGACCTTAGACGATAGCACTCAGATCCTCTTCAAGGGTGAAATTCAACTCAACTTTCAGCCATATGATAGGCCTATAAGGGGGACAGTAATAAGGTGTTCTAAGCACTCCTTAAAACAACCTAACATATGAAATCACAAGGCAGTGTTTGCCACAGGGTAAAACTCAGAAGGCAAGCAGGGTGGAAAAAGAACAGTAATGGTAACAGTAAATGATAGAAGGAAACGGAAACAGGGCTTTGACATTGTGGAGGCTGCAATCAACGCCAGGAAACAAAATGTGTATGCAGTGTCGAATGGAAAACAGATTTGCTCTGTGAACATTCACCTACATGAAACAAACAAAAAAACAAAGATGATCCAACTCGAAGCAGAAATTATTGAACAATACCACTCATATCACATGCAAGTAAAAATCTTGCTGAATGTTATCAAAAATGGTTGCAGCAGTGCCTTGATAGGGAACTGGCAGAAATTCAAGCTGATTCAGAAGATGACATCCAAGAGGGCTAGCGTTACCCATGTCAGATGGATCTTGGCTGAAAGCAGAGAATAGCAGTTTTCTTCACTGTGGAAAGGCATTTGACTGTCTGGTTCATAACAAGTGATCAAGAACCTGGAGGAGAATCAGAATTCCAGAACCCTTCATTGTATGTATGTAGGACTTGTACTTAGACCAAGAAGTAGCCACTCAAACAGAACAAAGGAATACTGCTTAGTTTACAATCAGGGCAGGTGTGTGTCAGGCTTGATTCAGTCTCTGTGCGGAACAAGTAATCTGAGGAACTGGGCTGTGTGAGCACGAGTGTGGCATTAGAATTGGAGGAAGACTCGTTATTCACAGGCAGTGTGCAAACGACACATTTCAGCTTGTTGAAAGTAGAGAGGACTTACAGGGATGACAACTCAGAGGGAAGAAAACAAAAATCTCTCCAACTGGATCAAGAAGCAACAAGATGGTAAATGGAGAAAAGGTGGACGTTTTCAAGGATTTCATTTTACTGGAATCCACCATGAATACCCATGGAAGCAGCAGTCAAGAAATCACAAACATCTGCTGAGAAAGACATCTCTAAAATACTCGAAAGCCAAAAGTGTGAGGACTAAGGTGTGCCTGGCCTAAGACATCGTCTTTTTGTTTGCCTCATGTAACGAGAAAGCTGGACAATGAATAAGGAAGAGGGAGAAGTGATGCTTTTGAATTATGGTGTTGGCAAGGAATATCGAATCTACCATGGACTGCCAGAAAAAGGAGCAAATGTGTACTGCAAGCAGGGCAGGCGAGAGAGAATGATGCCAAATCAGCAAGGTTTCCTTGTGTTATTGGGTCACTGTAAGCTATACCCAGTTAACAACGTGCTGTATTTATCTGTCATCTTGTAACCAGACTTGAAGCTCCCTGAGCACATGGAGCAGGTCTCTATGCTGAGGGCATAGTCCTGGAATTTTCAGGGGTTCAGCACACAGTTGTTTATCCATGGAGTGAGTCACAGCAATCCTCTGTCTTTGCAGCAACCCCAAAGTATGCATTCTTCTCATATAACATGGTATGTGTGTGTGTGTGTGGGGGGGGGGGGTGGAGTTTGGGGAGGGGAGTGTTGGGGAGGGAAGACACATAATCTCAAAATGGAATTTCAAAGAGAATCTTACTGCAAGGCCAAAAGCTATTGTTCTGGGCCCCTCTTTTGCCAGGGTTACTTTGAAAAAATGTATGAGGCATTATAATTTTCAGCCTCCCCCCCCACCAAATGTAAATTCAATTTGTTTCTTCTCATTGAAAAAAAAGGATGTGGAAAGGAACACTTCTGATAAGCAACAAGATAAAGATATAATATCAGGTGAAGGAATGAGGTGCAGAAAAACCAAAATCATTTAGCAAATGGATTGAAGCTAGCCAGAATTTCACTACATTTTAAAACTTGAGCCCAACAGAACACAAAGGGGTGTGTGTCCTGCTGTGTCTTTAGTGAAAGCCATTTAACACTGGGAAATGTTCCAGCAGGGTGTTTCAATAACAGTAGCCCCTCTTAGAACATGTGGGGCTTGCTGCTTTGAAAACCAATACAGCCCACTGTCTTCTGAAATTGCTCATTTGTCCTCTGTAGGATGCATATAAGATGACCATATACTTATTGTTTTCCCTAAGGCATTTGCCCTCCCTCCCCCATTGAGACGTTTGTTTTTTCCATTGGAACGTTTTGAAAGTGCAAGGAGAGCCATTAATCAGTGCACCAGGATGCGAGGGTGACGTGGGATGACCCCAAGACAACTGGGATGATACAAAAAAGCTAGCGGCATAGATCTGTATACTTCTACTGTTTGATAGGACTGATTAGTCCATATATAGTTCTTTCTTTCTTGCCATCACTGCCCTCTGGTGGTGGGAGTAGGGGGCCCAGCCTTTGCTCCTGTGGAGCCGCTGCTGGATTTGAACCTCCATCCCAGTGGGCCGCCGTCCCGTGCACAATCACTACGCCACTGGGGCTCAGCCCTAGTTCATAGATATATTTCTATAGGCAATACTGCAAGAAAGAAAATTCTTTAATTGGCCATGGGGTGGCAAGGAGCTGACACAGCTGTCTACATAGTCCCAACTAGTCCCTTCTGTAATTTCGGCCTGCCCTTTGCAGGTCAGTTGCCTGAATCCCAGCCAGCCTATCCAGAAATCAGACCCACAATCTTGCTCTCATCAGTTTAGTTTGTAACCAGTTATATATTCTGCCTGGCCCTTTCGATGGGTCACATGCTAGACTACAAGATCAAAGTGAAAACTCAGAGGGTTTGGGGCTTCAGTAGAAGGCCAGAGAGTCCTGTCTTTATCAGTAACTAACTGTGATTTTTGGCAAGCCACGTAACCTCTCTGTGTTTTGGTTTCCTTATCTCTAAAATGGGTGTAACATTATCTGATGTGCAGACCTCAAAGGACTGTTGGGAGGACCCAGTGAGGGGATGTATGGGGAAACCTTCTGCAAAGTGGTATGCATGTGTGAAGTTTTGTCATTACGGGAGAGACAGGGAGGCAGGAGTCGTGCAGGGAAAACAGGGCTTTCAAACCAAGCTGATGGTGTAGACTAGGTTTCGGAAAATAAATAAATAAAAATGATGCCATGGAAGAGACATTGTATGAGTCTTTTATCCTTGCTTCCAAATCATATTTTTTTCTTTTAAGGTGCTACTACAGAATAAAGACAACCAGAGTGAAAGAGATACCAGGAGTTTGGTTGGCATCATTAAGCATGGGAGATTACTTATCGTTAAGTTGCCCTCTGCCCAGTGGGTTCTAGAGAAGAGTTCTTCAAGGCTCTGACTTTTCAGAAGCAAATATCCAGGCCTGTCTTCCAAGGATCGTCTGGGTGGGTTTGAACTGGCAACCTTTTAGCTAGTAGTAGGGCATCTAGTCATCTGCACCACGCAGGGACTCCCAATATTGTAAATAAACCCAAACCCAAATTCCTTGCCATTGAGAAGATCCCCACTGTCGTTTAGTAGCAGGATGGTCCTCTAGTAGAACTGCCCTGTGCATTTCTGAGACTCTAACTCTCTACTGGAGCGGAAAGCCTGGCCTTTATCCTGTGGAGGGGCTTCTGGTTTTAAACCGCTGATCTTGAGGTTAGGAACATAAGCTGTAACCACTATACCACTAGGGCTCCTTGTATTGGGAGCAGCAAACAATATTTGAGCGACTTTCTTTTATGAATAGAAGCCAGGAAACTTGCCAGCAAGACTCAGGGCAGATAAGGTGGTAGAGCAAATGTAAGTTTTCCCTATGTAACTGTTTTCTCCGAGGCCTGGTAAACACACTGGCCTCCAGCCAGAGCTGACACACAGCCACCCCTGCGGGATTCCAAGATTGTAACTCTTCATGGGAATAGAAAGTCCCGTCTCTTCCCTCCAGAGGTGCTGGTGCTTTGGAACTGCTGACCATGGAGATCACAGCCCCCTGCGTAACCACCACACCAGCAGGACGCCATACGGCCTGGCAAAAGCTCATTAAAAAGGAAGGTGTTGGGGGTAGGTCACATGGATCCCAAGGCTTTGGGATTGCATTAACTCCGGTTTGAGAGGGCTGGCTTTATTTTGTAGTCGAGAAAGGGTCAGAATATTATACTGCCTTTTCCTCCCCCATTTGCTTGTTGTCAAGATTAAACAAAATCTCACAGTCCAGCAGTAACTCTGTTGTGTGAGTCTATTGAAACAAGTTATTATTATAGTAAGTCGTGTTTACTTTGCTTTTTCAGAGTGATTTTTTTAATTTATAAAAGTGTAGAGCTATAAAACTTAAAAATAAAAGAGCAAAAACAAATCATCCTGCCACGAAGAGATAGCAGTTGGTATTATTTGACATAGGACCTTCCAGATGTTTGGGTTATTTGTGTATAACTTGAAAAATTCCTTTGTTGTCATGTCTGTCTTGTTCATTGTTAACATCATGACCTTGTCTTGTTAATTCAGAGTGCTCTGTAAATGAATAAACACGATCGGGGATCTTAGAGATAAAGCCAAATTACTAGGAATTCATGACAGTAAAACTAGATTATAGTAGCTTCACCCCTACATTGATTGTGAGGAGTAAATAAGGTGTTGTAGTTTAAGAGTCCAGAGAACTAGCATACAGTAAATCTTGTGTTTACTCAGCTCCAGTATTATATGCTATTGGGAGTTCCGGGATTCTGCAAAAGGTTAAGGTATTAACTAGTTGCCAAAAGTTTGCCAGTTCAAACCTACCTAGAGGATCCTTGGAAAAAAGGCCTGGAGATTTACTTCTGAAAGGCACAACCTTGAAATACCCCAGGGAGGTATTAGCATATACTTGATGGTAATTAACAGTAACAAAAAAACTAAGACTTTAAGCCAGTGGTTCTCAGCCTTCCTCATGCCATGAATCTTTAATACAGTTCCTCATGCTGTGGTGACCCCCCAACCATAAAATTGTTTTCACTGCTACAACATAACTATAATTTTGCTGCTGTTATGAATCAGGCATCCCCTGTGAAAGGGTTGTTTGACCTCCACAGGTTGAGAACCACTCATTTAGACGATTATAACCCAACTGTTCTCCTATCATCTTCTTTATTCTATAATATCACCTCGGGATGAGACCCGGTGGCCTAAGTCGGGACTGCGGCCCGTGGGCTTGGTGGTTCAAATCCAGCGGCGGCTCTCAGGAGCAGTGCTGGGTAGCTCTCATGACCACCAGAGGGCAGTGATGCCCCCCACCCCCCAAAATCACCTCAAAAGAAAAAAGTGCGATTTGGAAACCAGGCTCAGGAATCCACTCATTGTTTTATTCAACAAGTATTTTTTTAAAGGGATGGGTAACACCAGGAACTAAAAAGCAAATACAATTTCTGTTCTAGCTTAGCTTATAGTGTAGAGAGAAGACATTCAAGACAATTCGAAACAAAACAAAAACGACTCCTGAATTGCATCCCAGGCAGCCTACCATCAGTAGAAATAATAAAGAGAGACTAATTTTCCTAAGAGAATCAGGAAGCACTCTCTGAGGAAGTGCCTTTTCATGCAGGAATGTGAGTGCGAGTTTTAGGAAGACTATGAGGAAAGCAATCGGCTGCTATTCTTGTTGTTTGGTTGCAGTTAAGGAAGCTCAGGCTCAGAACGACCTTATGTACAAAAGAACAAAGTACTGCCTGGTCCTTCTCGATCCCCACAATTGTTACATTCGAGCCCATTGTTGCAGCCCCCGTGCTAGTCCCTCTCAAGGAGAGTCTCATCTGTTTCCAATGGTGCTCTTCTCTCAGGACATGTCCTTGGCCAGCAACCATGGTGTCCCAGTCCCTCCTGACAGCATGTCCAGACGACCTGAGATGACCGCTCACCGTCCTCGATTCTGGCTGTACTTCTGGACACTCTGACTCTATTTCCTTCAGGGAGGAATTGGTCATTCTTTTAGCGGTCCAGCGTGATTGCAACCAACACCATAATCCAAATGCATCAATTCATTTGTGACTGTTCTCATGGACCGTCTAGCTTCCACGTGCCTAATGAAGTGGTTGAAAAAGTAGTGTGGCGATGGGGGGTGGGGAGGGAGAAAAAGTACCATTGCTTGGTCAGGTGCATCTAAGACTTCAAAATGACATCTTTGCTTTTTAATACCTTAAAGAATGTCTTTTAAAAAAAACCTCTTTTTATGGGGGCTCATACAACTCTTATCACAATCCACCCATACATACATTGTGTCAAGCACATCTGTACATTTGTTGCCATCATCATTCTCAAATGCTTTGTACTTGAGCCCACGGTACCAGCTCATTTTTCTCCTTCTCTCCCCGATCCTCCCTCCCCCACGAACCCTTGATAATTTATAATTTTTTTCCATGTCTTACACTGTCCAATGTCTCCCTTTACTCATGTTTCTGTTGTCTGCCCCACTGGGCTATATGTAGATTATTATTATAGGCTCCCCTTTCCTCCCCCACCTTTCCTTTACTCTCCTGGTATCACTACTCTCATTATTGGCCCTGAGGGGTTTATCGGTCCTGGATTTCTGTGTTTCCAGTTCTTATCTATGCCAGTGCACATCCTCTGGTCTAGCCGAGTTTATAAGGTAGAATTGGGATCATCATAGTTTGGTGGTGGGTGGGGGGGGCGGTGGGAGGTGGCCAGAAAGGGAGGAAGCATTTAAGAACTAGAGGGAAGTTGCATGCTTCATTGTTGCTATATTGTACCCTGACTGACTCCTGTCCTCCCGCAACTAAGGTCTTTAACAATAGATTTACCTAACTCAAGACATCATTTGATTTTTTAATGGTTGCTTCCTTGAAAGTTCATCCTGGCTTCAAGTAAAATGAAGTCCTTGACAGCATCAATCTTTTCTCCATTTATCATGATGTTTTCTGTTGGTCCAGTTTGGGAGGATTTTTGTTTTCTTTGCATTGAGTTGTAATCCATCCTGAAGACTGTGGTCTTTGATCTGCCTCAGTAAGTGCTTCAAGTCCTCGCTACTTTCAGCAAGCTCTCTTTTGCCTCCTGCGCCTTGTAGGTCCTTAATGAGTCTCCCTCCAGCCCTGAGGTCACTCTCTCTTTCATATAGTGCAGCTTCTCGGGCCCTATGCTCAGCATCCAGATCGAATAAGTATGGTGAAAGGATATAATGCTGGCATACATTGTTGCTGATTTTAAACCAGGTAGTTTGGTTTTGTTGTGGTCAAAAGACTGCCTGTTTTGTTTATGTACAGATTCCACAGGAGCACAGTGAAGGGGTCTAGAATGCCCATTCATATAAAGGTTATCCATAATTTGTTCTGATCCACACGGAAAATGCTTTCACATAATGGAGAAAACACGGGCAAACGTCTTTCTGGTACATCTGCTTCAAGCAAGATCCATCTGGCAATGTAGTAATAGCCCTATTTTTCCTTCCTTTTTGTCATTTTATTGGGGCTCATACAAGTCTTATCACAATCCTTACATCCATCTACTGTGTCAAGCACATTTGTATACTTGTCCTCATCCTTCTCAAAACATTTGCTTTCTACTTGAGCCCTTGGTATCAGCTCCTCTTTTTCCCCCTTTCTCCCTCATGAACCCTTGATAATTTATAAATTATTATTATTTTGTCAAGTCTTGCACTGTTCGACGTCTTCCTTCACCCACTTTTCTATTCTATGTCCTTCTCTGAATTAGCTGAAAATTCGGTCTGTTTCCTGTCAATGGGTTGTAGTAACCATTGACAAAATTATCTCCAGCACAACTTGACTTGCGTGGGATGTGAATGATATTTGTCAGTCGTTTCTGCATTCCGCGTGGACGGGCGCTCCTGGGAGTCTCTTCCAGTGAGCTGGCACAGGCGGGTGAGCATTGGTTTGTTGCAATGTTCCCTGCCATTGGCGTCTGTCCATTCCTGGAGCCCCGTTTTGCATCCATGCCTTCTGGGCACCGTGGATCGCTTAATCAAAAGTGATTCTTGAACTGACTGGACGTTGATCGATTCTTCTTGGTACGGTAGCTCAGAGGGAAAGTTCTGTAAAGAAGTTTTGGGTAATACAAACACTTGGCCCATTGGAAGAATGGTAAGAAAGCAAGTGTGGCTTGAGAAACGTCTAGAGAGCAGACAGAGAGGAAGCCAGAAAGGAGGCAGGGAGAGATCTGGCCAGGTCTCTGTGCTCAGACTACAGGGTTGAAAGACACCTGCCGCTTTCTGCCACAAAAGAGGAGGGCAGATGAAATGCTGTCTGAACTACCCGGTCTAGTTTTAGCCTTGGGAAAGGTTGGTTATTTTCCTCCGAAAGGTCAGCCAAAGAAATGAACAGACACAGAGAAGGCATCAGCGTGTTGAGAACCCTCATGTATTTATGGTTGATTTCTGCACCCGAACAAAGTGGAACGAGTTTGACAGCAGGCGCGTTTTGTGGGCCTTTTCCCCACTGTCCCATCTCTCTGGTCGGGGAGGTGTTCTTTGATCGGAAGTCACCGATGGGAGTCGGAGAGGACTAGGTGCAGAAATGCTGCAGTGGCTGCCCACGAGGTGTGGGACAGAGTGGGGTGTCATCAGCGCTTGGGTGGGGGCTGACAGCCTGGACTTTCTCCGAGGGGCCTCCGTTTTCCTCTTAGTGATTGGAACAACCTGTCTTCTGGAATACAGTATTTAAACCTCCAGCGTGGCTTTGCTATCTGTCAGGAGGGAGAAGGCTTAATTAACATTTGAAAATGCTTTGAGATCTTCGGATAAAAGTATTCTGGAAGCATGACGTGTTATTATCTTTCGAGTGATAGAGGTCATGTGACACAGGAAGTGGCTTTGAAGGAAAGAAAAACCTTCCATCAGGCAAACTCCAAGGGGTGGTTTGAGCCTGTTTGGAGTGACTCACCAGACCCGTGTCATCTCCCCCGAGACAGTGAATGAAAGGCATTGCTGGGCCTGCCGACAGCTTAGTAACTGCTACCATCATTAACCGAAAGAATTTGGTAAGCATGTACCAGTGAGCTGGCATGGTAAACAGTCCCCAGATACTCAGCGTCCGAAACCACTTAGCGAAGTTGGCTCTTACCAAGCAAGGAATAAATGTTGGCGGTTAACTATTACTGTTATCCCAGTATATTTTCAAAACACACGGCTACGGAGTCCATTCCCACTGCAGAGCCACTTACACTACCCGAAAGAAGATCCACACCCGGCTTGCAAGGCTGCATGCACCATTTTCTCCCTGGGATCTAGCGTAGACCTTTCAGTCTCCCCACTTTGCCGATGCGCCACCACGGCTCCTTTTCTAAAGGGTAGTTGGAGTTTTTGTCTCTTCTAAACTTAAGGCTTCTTAAGCCCAAAGTTCAATGTTCTTCCTGCTAAAGTAAACTTGCTTTTGTTTTAAAGATTTGGGAAGGCGCACCACAATATAACCCATCCGAAGTAGGTCTCAGATTGAAGATGACTGAGTGTTCATAGAAGGGTCCACACTTTCCGGCAGGTAACAGTCGCTCAGAGATGAGTACTCATTCCTTCCCCTTTTTCTTTTCTTTTCTCTCCCCCCCCCCCCCCCCCAAATTCCTTCCCTTTCTTAATAAGAAAGGCACAAGCTAGTCATTAGGTTTCTGAACACATCACGACCCTGCTGGTTCTCAGAGTCTTTGGTGGACAGTATTTCAAAGAGGTCAAGGTAGCAGCGTTCTGATTTGCTCCAGTAAGTGCAGAAGGATTTTAACCGGTTCCTTCCATGAACGGGTTTATAGGACACTTCCCAGAAACAGAAGCCAGGACAGAGGATGGGGAATGGAGAATAGGAATATGGCACATTTGAGAAAAGGTATATTATAGAGGAACGTACTCTGTCAAACCAAATCTGCCCGTGTGTATTTGTACCATTAATTTAGTTGGCTAGTTGCCTTGAGACTATATCTATATCTGCCTCCATGTGATCTTGCGGACGAGGAATGCCAGTTGAGGGGCCTTGGAAATTGGTGCTGGAGGGAGATGGAGTACGGAAATTGTGGAGAAAAAGGGCCCCGAAGAGTGGTGGCGGCTGTGGTGGTGGGGAGGGGGTGGATGAGAGGCCTGCCCGGGGCAGGCCTGGAAAGGCGGACAGCGCAGGGGTGTGCAGGAATGCTGTGCCTGTTTAGCTTGCACCTGTGGGTGGAGTTCCCCCCACCCCACCCCACTCATAGGCAGTTCTACAGTTCAGGGGGGTCAAGCACGGGGGTGACCTAATTAAAAGCTCATTACAGGAGCCCATCCTTATAAACAGGCTGGCCCTCTCTGAAATCATGAGGGCAGCAACCTGGCTCTCTTCCCCATGTGGGTGAGCCTGCCCCAACCCTGGGGGTGGGGGTGGGGGGGTCGCCTAGAACCATCCGCCAGTCAACACACCCTTCTGGTCTGTGCCCAGCCATACTTTCTGGATTATTTCACATTCCAGCAAATTACCTTTATCCGTTCGGAAATATTTTAACAAAGAGCGCTCTCTGGGCATCACATGGGTAAAATAACAAGGGATAAAAGAACGCGTACATCACCTAATCAGAAATAAATAACTCTAAGCCCCCTTTGAAAATGTAGTCGGTCCCCAACGCTCTTTTCATTGATCTTTCACTGGTGGGATTTTGAAATGACCGTGTTATAGCCAGACTGTGGTCCCGTTCCTCCACGCCTGGCTTTCTTATATAATTGTGGCCGACCTTGATGGAAGATCTCAAAACTTGTTAAGCATAAAGTTGGTAAATGATACTATTGTTTGGTAGGTGAGGGTGGGGGTGGGGTGGGAGCAGGGGGTTTATCTAGCAAAAAAAGAAAAAAGAAAGAAAAAGGGGGGGGGAGGGGTGCAGAACAGAAGAGGAAAGTGCACCCCGACCAGGCTCAAATGCACTGAAATGGATCAAAGTAAACAGAGACATCTAAAAGCTTTTGTAAGTTAAAAGTGGCTATCTGTTGCAGGTCTTGCCTCATTAACTGCTGATTGAAGCGCTGCTAGGCCCTCTGGGATACCTACCCCCCCACCCCCACCCCCCTGCGCCTCTCTCCAAATGAACCCAGGTTAGGTGCTCTTGCCTTTCTCTGTGCTGCTTTGCACAGAGTTCCTCCACCTCCACCTTCCTGACTATCAGGCGAAGGGAGGAAAGATTTGTCCAGGAGGAACTGCCCCTGAGGAATTCCCAGAAAAGCCAATTGGAAAGCTTGGTTGCGGCAGAGCCAGCCCGGCTGGTCTGCAGATCAGCCTTCTGGAAGGTGAATGCGGCTGCACCTTGGTGCCCCTGTGCGCTTCAGGGTCGGGTCTGGGACTGAGAAGGGAGGAGCTCACAGTTTGTTTTCCCTCCGGGTGTCAGCCTTATTTCCATATGTGACTAGAAGAAGGTGACCAGTTGGCCATCTGCTTTTGGGTACACAGATATCTCTCAGAGGACCCCCTGGTCCCAGCCCCTTGACCAAGTCATTCAGTTGGGACGGGGAGCTGAAATGGAGAGGGCTGGCTCCAGAGAGTGGCAGTGGGGGTGGGGAGAGGGAGGAGCAGGGCTCTTTGAGCAGGACCAGATAGGTCTCTGTGTAGAGTAATATTACAGCTCTTTCTCTCATAAACAAGCTGCATGCCTGCTTCTAAAGACCCATCTGGCATAGCTTTGAGAATGGCAATAATTACAAGCTGATGATGGACGTGGAAAAAAAGCCCCGCTGAGCTAACTCATAAGGAAGTACAGGCCAGGACTGCAGGGAAATTACAGGCTGAAAACCTTTCTAGTTTAGGCCTTTTGGTGTTCTTAATCACAGACTTTACATGTTGTAATAAACACGGTTGCATTTTATTGACCAACTCCCATGACAGGCAAATCTTTTTCATTTTATGTTATTTCTACCATTGGCTCTTTGGAAAGCGGCTCAGCCGTGTCGACCCTGGCCATGCCAATGGGGCTGCAACTTTTACTCCTTGTAGAAAAATTAGAGACCTGGGGTGAGGTGGGGGTGGGTGGGGGGTGTTTGTGGTTGTCTACTTCATAGAAATTTAGTAAAAAGTAAAAACCTAGTCCTCTGTAGTCAATGAGTCAAGCTCCCAGGTTCAATTCCTCACTGGTAACCTTCTAAGATAATAGTCCAATTATTTCCATTAAGAAGATTGAGAAAGGTAAAAGGATACATTTAAGAAGAATACTTATAGATTCTGGGTCATCCAATGGTGTTTGTACTACAGAACAGGCAAAAGTCAAGGTTCTGCGTGAAACCGGGACATTGGATCAGTGGTGCGAAACCACCGGCCTCTCCACAGGAGAAAGACAAGACTCTCTGCTCCAGTCAAGAGCTGCAGTTTTGGAAACTCACTAGGGCAGTTCTACCCATTGCATAGGGTCCCTATGAGTTGGCACTGACTCTATGGGAATAAGTTAAGTTAAAAAGGCTTTGGCTGGGCTGAGCCCCGGTGGCGTAGTGATTGTGCGCGGGACTGCGGCCCACTGGGATGGAGGTTCAATTCCAGCTCACAGGAGCAAAGGCTGGGCCTCCTACTCCCATCACCAGAGGGCAGTGATGACCCCCCAAAAACAAAAAACCAAAAAAAAAGGCTTTGGCCTCATTTGTAGGGATGATTCTTCAAGGGTGAACTTAGAAATTGAAAGGACAATCTTTCTTACAATCGGGGGCCTAATATTTTACAAGTGGTTCTAAACAAATCATCTCAAACCAAGGCTTAAGAGCTGTGTCTGTCCATGTGTGTGTGTGTTTGGGGGGGGGGCGCGCGGAGAGGAAACACTAGTAACACAATTTCCTCTGAAGCATTATTAACCTCAAAAAATTGTAGCTCAAGTATCAGGGCAAATTAGTCTAGAATACCAATGCCATCACCAATTGTTATAGCGACCTTTTGATGTGATAATGTGGAGTCTATTCGAATTCAACACATGTAATCCCTTGACACGAAAATAATTTTATATTCATCTTATACCTTTTAAAAGTCTGATACTAGAAATGATGCATGCTTTGAATAATGTGTGCCATGGCCGAATGGGACGTGAGCCAGGGGGTCTGCTTTTTGACCCGATTGCTGTGGTTGGAGGATGCAGTTTTTAAAGACAAACTCTGTGAAGTTCATTGTTCTTTAAGCATTCGATCCTGCTTTTCTCACTATCTACTCAAGTCCTTGCCTTTTTGGCTGTACTCTCATTCCTAGTCCGTGAGCACTTGCATTTTTCTCTTTATTTCTCTTGCATATAGTCCTGACAACTTGAGATGGATTCTTTAGTTCTGCCCCTTTGCATTTGGTGACTTGTTCAAGCACGTCGCACGGTGGGGGTCTGTGAGGTTAAAGCAATGGAATGCTTGCACGATGGAAATCTACCGACTGCCACTTGGCCCCTTCTCCTTTCATGAGCATTCATTTACCTGCCGCTCCCTTGTCAAGGCGAAATTATTCCTGTATAGCTGTCTCTTTTCCTATACAGGCTAGAATTGTTCCTAACAAAAGAAGCAGGAATTGATGGAAACTATATATTAAATGCAAGACTGTTTGTCTAGTTTTCAGTAGGTTGCTGAGTGAAAAGCCTCCATTTCTCCCTGTTCCCAAGGTACTCAGATGTCCACGAAGTCCCCTCATCTCACACTGTCACAGAGCACCATCCAGCTTTAAAGAATTCAACACTTACTGGCCTTCAGAGAACTGTCAATAATGACAGCAACCAGGAACGCTGACATGTCTTACTGTTTACAAAGGATGAGCACAACAAGGCCCCTCTGATGGTTAGATAAGCTAGGTAACTCCTCTCTCCCCCATTCTGGCCTCTCAGGGCCAGCTGCCATTGCGTGGCCAGCTAAAGGCCCGAAAGTATCAAAACTTGATCTAAACACCAACAAGTCAGCAAACACAGCCGGCAAAGATAAACTGGGGCTGTTCAGGGCTGCTTTGTAAACAGAGAAAACAGAAAGGGAAACAAGAACATCTCATTCCGTGCTGCCTCATGGGCATTCAGTTTTGTTTGTTGTTTTAAAACATCCTCACTAAATTTGTTGGAAAAAACACAAAAACCAGACCAAATGCTAGAATAGCACAATTCAAGGATTATCGTGGTCCTGAATATGTAATCTACTTCTTTTCCCACCCTCACTTTAGCATCCCCCTAGGGCAGTGGTTCTCAAAGTCCTCACGCCAAGACCCTTTCATACAGGCCCTCATGTGGTGGTGAGTCCCAGCCATACAAGTATCTTTGTGGCTACTTCAGAACTGTATTTTCGCTACTGTTATGAATCTTTATGTACATATCTGATATGCAGGATGTATTTTCATTGTTTCAAATGGAACATAATTAAAGCATGGTGATTAATCATAAAAACAATATGTCCCTATATAGTGAAATATTTATTTCTAATGACAAATAAATGACATTTTGTCTTGAAGCATAGGTAACAGTCATCACGCTGGGTACTCATATGTGGGTGCATTTGCTTGGGGGTGGGACCTGCCTGGAGACAGAGGAGCAGTGTCTGGGTTACTGAGACCATCCGAAATATGTGTTTTCTGATGGTCTTAGGTGACCCCTGTGAAAGGGCCATTTGGGCCCCAAAGGGATTGAGATCCACAGGTGGAGATTCGGTACTCTAGGACCTTGGAAATACCGTCAATACTGTGTGTAGATGTTAGCTTTCAAGGTCTGTTTGTTTTTAAATAAATAAAAAAAACCACACATCAAAAACAAACTAAAAAGATAGTATTCTGAACATACTTTTGCCTATTCAGGGAGTCCGGAATTATCTTTGAACTTATACAAACTCTCATACCTTTTCTCTGGCTCCATGAAGGGATAAATTTTTAGCAGGCAAGGGACCCTTTCCCCATTCCCTTCTGCTGCTTTTCGGCATTAGATAAGGGTGGGGATAGGAGGAAAGTTTCCTGTGCTTTATGTTGCACTGAGTTCAACACTTTTACTAAGTGATAGGTACCACAACTCTGCCAACTGTATGAGGTTAGGGTGTGTGGTCTTCCTTAAACTCTTTGTAACTGGTGTGATAATGAGACTTAGCTTCCACAGGTGTCAGACTGTTCCCAGAAATGAACTTTTCTGAGGTACTTGGACAAAAGATTTGTACAATGGGTCTTTCTTACCTTTGCTCCTGCTTTCTTGTATAAATGCTACGAATAATGTATGCCACAGCCAATAGGGAGATGTAACTTTTCCCATTTTAGTATTCGAAGGCCTTCTCATTCATACACGCCAAAGCTAGATGCTGACAGCCCCAGAAAAGGATTTCATCTTGATTATGTGGCAGACGGTTCCGGGGATTGGAGGCCTTCCTCACAACTCACTCGCTCAACTCTTTCTAAAGCGTTCCCGAGAGATCTGTGCCCAGTCTTCACTAGAGAGTCTGCTTTTATGATAAGTAGCCACTTCTGACCGATTGAGTCTCAGGTCTCAAGAGAAAGAGGTTAGTCCCGCCTTTAAAAAATCATTTTATTGGGGGTTCATACAACTCTTAGCACAATCCATACATACATCTATTGTATGCAAAGCACATTTGTACCATTGATGCCATCATCATTCTCAAAACTTTGTGTTTCTACTTAAGCCTTTGGAATTGGCTCCTCCTTTTTCCACTTCCTCCTTGCTCCTCCCTCCCTCATGAATGCTTGATAATTTATAAATTATTATTATCATTATTTGGTCATATCAAACGCTGTCTGATGTCTCACTTCACCCACTTCCCTATTGTCCATACCCCAGGAGGAGATTATATGTAGATCCTTATAATCGGTTCCCCCTTTTTACCCCACCTTCCCTCCATTCTCCCAGTGTTGCCACTCTCCCCACTGGTCCTAAAGAGATCATCTGTCCTGGATTTCCCATGTTTCCAGTTCCTATCTGGTCTAACTAGATTTGTAAGGTACAATTCAGATCATGATAGTGGGAGAGAGGAAGCATTTCAGAACTAGAGGAAAGTTGCATATTTCATTGTTGCTACATTGTTTCTTGACTGACTCATCTCCTCCCC
The DNA here is from genome assembly GCA_004026705.1 of Nesogale talazaci. NCBI lineage: Eukaryota > Metazoa > Chordata > Mammalia > Afrosoricida > Tenrecidae > Nesogale > Nesogale talazaci. Next base: position 26,845 of record PVJH01010218.1, on the reverse strand, counting down.
ATGACCCTTCTGATGGATCTTGGGTCACCAATCTGTACTCCTCATTTATAATGATATAATTTTTAGTTCTTTGTTGCCTGATATCTGATCCTTTCGACACTCATGGTCACACAGGTTGGTGTGCTTCTTCCATGTGGGATTTGTTGCTTCTGAGCTAAATGACTGCCTGTTTACTTTCAAGCCTTTAAGACCCCAGACACTATATCTTTTGATAGCCGGGAACCATCAGCTTTCTTCACTACAATTGCTTATGCACACCTTTCTTTTTAGTGATCACATCAGGAAGGTGAGCATACAATGATATAGTTTTGTTCTCTGATGCCTGATACCTGATCCCTTCGACACCTCGTGTTTACATAGGCTGGTGTACTTCTTCCATGTGGGATTTGTTGCTTCCATGTGAGCTATATGGCTACTTGTTTACTTTCAAGCCTTTAACTTCCAGACCCTATATCTTTGATAGTCAGGAATCATCAGCTTTTTTCACCACTTTTGCTTGTGTACACATTTGTCTTCAGTGATCATGTCAGGAAGGTGAGCATCAAGGAATGCCAATTTAATAGAACAAAGTGTTCTTGCATTGAGAAAGTATTTGAGTGGAGGTCCGAATGTCCATCTGCTGCCTTCATACTAACCCTATAAATATGTGCATGTAGCTCTATTTCCCCATCATTATTATATAAATATATTTACCTATGTTCATGCCTGTATTTTGATGTCTGTAAATGCTCTTTGCCTCCCAGTTCTTTCCTCTATTTCTTTTTACTTTCCTCTTGTCCCACTATCATTCTCATTCCTCATCTGGGTTTCAGTAATTTCTCTCTGTTACATTACTCTTGATCAATCCCTACCAGGCCTCTCACACCCACCTTGCCACTGATTTTGGATCACTTTTTGTTCCCTTGTCCCTGGGATGGTCAACACCACCTCTTTTCCCCAACCTCCCCATCTCCCATGTCCCCCTGGGACCGTCAGTCCCACTGTTTTCTCCTCCAGACTGTTCATCCAGCCTATCTTATCTAGTTAGACTTTCAGAGACAATAATATGTACAAAAAACCAAGATGTCACAAGATCCCCCTTTATAGATAATGAAACTGAGGTTCTGGGATTCACCCAGCTCTGTGAATAAACTGAGAAACCCATGGCTGTGTGTTTTCAGATATCATCTTAACGTTACCACTTTGTGCTGTGCATCCACACTGAAAGTGGGAGACTCCATTCCACCTGCGATGCTCAGGATAGAAGGGTCCTTGATCATCCGTAGCAGACAAAATAGCATGCTGTTACAGATGCTCTTGTTGTTGTTAGGTGACATCAGTGGATTTTAACTCATCGCTACCTCATGTGATAGAATAGACCTGCCCACAAGAGTAGATTAGCCAGAAGAACGAGCAAATCGGTCTTCGAAGTACAGTCAGAATGCTTCTTGGAAGACAGGTTGGTGAGACTTTATGTTGTGTATTTTGGGCATGTAATCATGAGAGACCAGTTTCTGGAAAACAACAAGATGTTTGGTAAATTAGAGCAGCAGTGAAACTCAATGAGAGTTTCAAGGGCTGTAGCAATGGGCTCAAACACAATTATGAGGGGGGTACAGGACTGGTTTTTTGTTTTGTTTTGTTTTCACTTTTCAATAAGTCAGAACCCCCTCCGTGGCATCTGACAATAATAACAACAACAGCAGAATAGTTCTCTTGGCTATGGTTTTCATGGGAGCAAATTGCTAACAGTACCATTTCCGTTAGCTGTTGGCTGCCTACTGTGTGTAAGCAGCAAACCAGCTGCCATGGAGTCAGTCCTGCGTCACAGCAACCCTATGGGATGGAGCAGAGCTTCTCCCTAGCATTTCTGAGGCTTTGCATCTTCTGTAGAGGTCTCTACCTCTCGAGGGGGACTACCAACACTGTTTCTAGTAAAATATGAAGTTGTCCACTTGTGATCAGCAAAGAAATTCGTGGTACATCCAGACTCAGATAATGATTTAGGAATGTAGAACTGGGCTGCTACGCTGTTTTTTTCAAGCCTAGCAGAAAACCAAACGAGATCCCTCAGTTGAGTTAATTCTGACTCACGTAAAACTCATATATTACGGAGTGGAATGGTTACTGTGTTGGGAGGGGCCACCAATGCCGTTCCAATGCAGAATGACCCCACACCCAACAGAACGAAAGCCTACCTGGTGCAGCATCATCCTCACAAATGTTGCTTGAGCCCACTGTTGCAGTTACTGCAATCACCTTGCTGAAGGTCTTCCTCTCTTTCACCGACCCCCTACTTTACCAAGATTGATGTCCTTTTCTAGGCAGTGGTCTCTCCTGATCACCTGCCCAAAGGATGCCAGACAAAGTCTTATTATCCTTGCTTCTAAGGAGCATTCTGGCTGTACTTCTTCTAAGACACATTTGTTCAGTCTCTTGACAGTCCATTGTACTTTCCATCATCTTTGCCTGCACCATCACTCAAACACATCCATTTGTCTTTAGCCTCCCTCATTCGATGTACAACTTTCATATGCATATAAAGTGATTAAAAACACCATGGCTTGTTTCAGGGGCACCTTAGTCCTCAAAGAAACATCCCTGCTCACCGACACTATAAGCAGTAGCTCCACCTAACACAATGCATCGTTTGATTGCTTGACTGCTGCTACCTTGAGCATTGATTATGGGGCCAAGCAGGATGGAATCCTTGACAACTTGACTCCATGGTATTTTCTTGGCTGTCAGCTTTATGAAGCAGATTGCCAGATCCTTTTTGTCCCTTGGCACCCTTGGGTGGGCTGAAACTGCCAACCTGAAACTTAGCACTAGTGTGCAAACTGCACTGGGTATACCAAATTCCTATTTCTTCTTCTCTAACCTGACTCGAGTGGGAGCTCCCAGGATGGTGGTTAGTGAATTGAGCTGAGATTGGCACGTTTCACTCTTTGAAACCACCAGCTACTCTAGGGAGAAATTCAACAGGACAGTCTCCCCTCTTCTCTAGGTCACTATGAGTTGGCCTTGACTCTATGGATGTGCCTTTTTTTTTTTTAATCTGACTATAAGGAACTTAGTGGTGTGGTGGGTTATGAGATGGGTCCTAACTATGGCACCAGCAGTTAGAATCTACTAGCCACTCCCCAAGAGAAAGAGTCTTTCAACTCCCATAAATACGGACAGTGTCAGAAAGAAACCCACAGGGGCAGTTGAACCGACCCAATAGACAGGGTCATTCTGAGTCAGAATTAGCTCGGTGCAGTGAGTTTTGCCGTGAGGGAGTCTGCCTGTGGTGTTCAGATATTTATGCAGGGTCACTTTTTGAGTGCTTTCCGTTTGTTTGTTTTGACTTAAGTTTGATGAATTTGTTAGTTTCCAAGGTGGGACACACAAGATAATTTCCTAAGCGTGTCTTTACGTCACATTTTGTAGGTAAGGTGAAACAAGTGTTGACGGTTTTAATTTAGCCTTACTAATTTAGTTCAAGAAAAGACCTAAAGGCATTTCGATGATTTAAAAGCTGCGAGTGAGTGAAGCAAGCCATGGTGGTGGCAGTGACACCTTTGTTGTGAGTCGGGGTTGATCGAACCATCTCAAAGTGAGGACACATTTACACCAGCTTTTTGTGACTGTGAGATGCCATCAAGGAAATTCTGACTCACAGCAACCCTCTGAACCACGGATCAAAACCCTGCCAGGCCTGCACCATCCTCACGATGGATCTTCGCCTTGAGCGCGTTCTTGTAGCCATGCTGTCCGTCTCTTTCCTCCAGGGTCTCCCTCTTTTTCATCCTCCACTTCACCAAACATGATGTTCTGCTCCAGGGTCTAGTCTCCCTTGACCACAAAGAACGTGAGGTGAAATCTCACCATCCTTGCTTCTAAGGAGCATTCTGGCGGTACTTCTGCGGGAGAGATGTGTTTGTTCTTTTTACAGTTCATGGCCACTTTTAGTGTTCTTCCCCAGCACCTGTTACACAGGGCTACAGAGCGTTAAAGGCCAGCCTGCTCTGAGTTGGGATCTCCGTGCTGGCAGTGAGGGGTGAGTTGAGATGAGCTGGTAGGGTTCCCTTACTGTAGTTATTCTTCCACCTCATCTTGAATCCATGTGTCATTGGCCTCCCCGCTTAACTTTTGTAGGGTTCAGTTCTCCATCTGCAGAGAAATAAGACTAACACACAAAAGGGAGATAAAAGCCTGTTTCAAAATGTGCTTTTGCACACAGGCCTGCTTTATAATAAACCAGAACAGTGCAGGAATTAAGATGTCGAAATGTCCAAGTATTGCTGCCCTTTTATTACTTCCAGGGCGATGAGGTCATGGCTGACTGTTGAGCTTAGTTGATATTGCACTTCTTTACTCGGTTCATCTCTCTCAGAGTAGATTCTGTACAGTTTTAAGGGAGATACCAGACTTGCACAAGAAGAAGCAAGAAAATGAGACTCCCCCCACCCCCCCCGGAAGTTCGCCTTCATACTTTTCACCCTGGGCAAATATGAAATCAACTGCAGTTAGCCTGTCTTGGATTTCTGCGTCGTAGGGAATATGACTCTTTAATAGGGCTAGGGGAATGCTCTCCCCTTCCTCTGTAGGCATGATACTGCAATGTGCACTCAGTATGTTTTCTGAAGGCATCAGTAGATCTTGATGGTCAGAGATGATGGCACGAACCATTTCTCAGCCAGCCTTGAGGTCCTCTCTTCTTCTCCCTGACTTGCACACCTTTCCTTTCTTCCTCTTGTTGACCCCTGATGGAATCCTTTCAGATTCAACCTTCAGGATCCCACAGCTTGGTGTGGGGGTGATGGTGGGGGAGAGATGTGGTCTCCCTTTCGAAGGAACCCTGCTGGTGTAGTGGTTATGTGTTGGGAACAATGACGCTTTCTATACTCACAGAGAGTTAGAGTCTTGGAAACCCACAGGGGCCATTCTACCCTATCCTATAGGATCGCTCTGAGGTGACTTGATAGCGACTTGGTGGCAGGGAGTTTAGCTTTGGTTTACTCTATTTGGTATTGCTGCTAGTCCCCAATCATTGTTGAACCCATAATAAGCGTGAACACTAAAAATGTTGAGATACAATGTATTACCGGTGTTTCCCAAAGTGGGTGGTAGCCCCACTGGGGGTGGGGTAGGCTGTTTCTGGGGCACCGCAGAAATAGTTACCTCCTGGGTCACGGATCCTACTATAAGTTTTGAATTGCCAGGGGGCATCGAGTTTTTTTTTCCCCCTCTTCTGAAAAAGGGGCTGGTAGGCTAAGTAAATTTGGGAATCTGTGGGTTAGATCAGGAGTGCTTCATATATTGATCAAAATCAACCAAACTCTTAAGTCCAACTCTACAATAACCCTAAAACTAACCCTAACCCTAAGCCTAACACCAACCCTCACCCTCACCTGTCTATTTTTCTTTAGTGCAATGCGATCTGCCCACACTCCATTTGCGATTGACTAGTGGATCGTGATCGACGTGTCGAGCTCCTCTGGTTTAGATCATTTCTGTTCTTTTCTGCGCATTGGATTATTAGCTGCGATGGTGGTTCAAACCCACCAGCTGATCTTTGGGTGAAAGATGAGGCTGTCTGCATTTAGGTTGATGTATAGTCTTGGAAACTCTTTATAGAATTAAGAATCAACTCAATGCCAGTAGGTTTGGTTTTATTTTTTAATAAAAAGAGAGCTGGTCATTGGGTAGCACAGTGTTTCATGTGCTGGCTTCTAACTAAATGTTTATTGGTTTGAACCCACCCAGATCCAGCTGGGAAGCCCATTGGAGCACAGCGTGCTCAGAAACACACGGGGGCACTGTGGGTTGTAATCAACTGGAACCTGGTGGTGTAGTAGTTCCATGCTGGGCGGTTACCTGCAGGTTAGCAGTTCGAAATTACTCACCACTCCTAGGGAGAATGATGAGGCTTTCCACTCTCATAAAAGAGTTATAGTCTCGGAAGTCCACAGGAATAGTTCTACTCTGTCTTACATGATTACCATGAATTAGAATAGACCCGATGGCAGTCAGGTTTTTTTCCCTTAGCTTTACGGAGATGGGACACAGATACTCTCTGCTTCATCTCCCTGTGAGACCTTTCTGATGACAAGCTGTCTGGAGCTATGCTGATGGCAGCCAGGGTCCTGGAGCTGGAGAAGCCACGTGGAGACCCACATCAGCCCTAAGATGCTTCTACTGCCCCTGGTTCCCCAAGATTTCTCCCCTCCCTCACTGGCCTGTGATCCTCTTGCATCCTTTGTCATTGCGTGTGTTGCATGAGTCAGAAGAGGAATTTGTAGACAGACGGGCTTATATGGGACTTAGGGACTTGCTCTGGACTGAGCTGGGATCTTTTCTTAATTTACATGTACGCTTTGATATAAGGCCTTTTCTTATACACGAGTGTCTACGAATTTTGTTTCTCTTGTAAACCCAGACTAACACAGTACACATGATGAAGGGGACTTATTAGAGAAGTTAGGAAGCCTGGTGGTCTAGTGGTTGCACACTGGGCCGAGATCCACATGGACAGCAGTTCTAAACCATCAGCAACCCTTTGGGAGAAAGACTGGACTTTGCATTTCCCAGGAATAGTTACAGTTTGAGAAACCTGTGGGGGGCTTGCTATGAGTTGACACTGACTTCATGGCAGTGAGTTTTTCTAATGAGGGAAGTTAGTAGGTTACTAGCTCGGAAAACAGTACAGAAAACACTGTTCTCCAGCAACACCCCCCCCCCCCCCCCCCACCACACACACACACACAAGCCAGCAGCCAAATCTCTTGCATCCTGGGCCAGATGAGAAGGTGCCACATAATCTCAGCACTGGCCTTCTGAGTTTCAGGGTCACAATCTATGGTGGCCTTCATCGCTTCAGGCAGAGGTCTTGAACATGCTCTGCCAGGGGTCCTCCTGTTTTCTCTCCCTGTTCCTAATGACTCTTAAACCCCAAGGAGTACTTTGATAGTGATGTGGCCTGTTTTTCAGCCAACCGTACCAAGAAACCAAACCGAACTCACTGTCTGTGCTAGTCTGGGCAGACGAGAGAGACATATCCAGGGAAATTCATATGTATATAAGGAAGAGGTTGCTATGTAAAAGAAATGGAATATCAAGAAAATATCCCCGCCTAGTCCAGATCAAGCCCATAAGCCCAATATTAGCCCATATGCCCGATACCAATCTATGAAGTCCTCTTCAGACTCACAAAACAGATGCAATGATGTCGCATGCAGGAAGATCACAGGCCAGTAGGTGGGAAGTCCTGTAGATCCAGTGGTGTTACACGTATGTCAGCACTGACAGGGGTTCCACGTGACTTCTCCAGGCCCAACGTTCCGGCTGCATCAGGGTAGGTCCCTGTGACTTCTCCTCAAGGATGTCTCATAAGGAGTGAGCAGAGAGAGAGGGGCTCTCCAAGGGAGTGAGCAGAGAGAAAAGGTGTCTCCTGCCTCCAAGGAGGAAAAAGCCCCAGTTCCCAGAATTCTCAGAAGAAGACCATGCATATCCAGAGGTTTCATTGGCTATGATTCCACCCCTTAATCCTCTCAACTACCACACTGTCATTGAGGCAATGTTGACATAATGAGTCCGTGGCATGGGTTGGAACTGCCCGTGTGGGCTTCTGTGAGTGCCACTCTTGGTTGTTGCTGTTCAGTGCCACAGAGTCAGTTCTGACCCAGAGAGTGTCCTTACTGCCCAAGAGAGCGGAACACTGCCCCGTTCTGTGCCAACCTCACAACTCTTCCTTGGTTGAGCCCGTTGCAAGCATGACATCCCTTTGAGGACCTTCTTTTACATTGCTCCCGACCTTATTGTACATGATGTCCTTCTCCAGGGGCTGGTCTCTCCTGACACCATGTCAAAGTGTGTAGAAGTTAATCTCACCCCTGTCAGTGCTGTCCTTCAAGACAGATAGGACTGTCCTTTCAGCAGTCCCTGGTACTTTAGCAATTCTTCTCTGGTATCACCATTCAAATGTGTTGATTTTTCTCCAGTCTTCTTTACTCAATGTCTGTCACCTGCCAATGAGGCAATGGACAGTATCATGGCATGGATCAGGTGTTCCTTACAACAAGTCATTTATATGGGAGGAGAAAGCCCAGTTTTTCTCCCAAGGAGTAACTGGTGGTTTCAAACTGCTGCCCTTGCAGACTGAAGCCCAATGTGTAACTACTACACCACCAGGGCTCTCTTTAATCAATCAACCATACCCCTAAGGATGGTGTCTTATGTCACATCTTCTTGTAGAGTCTAAAGTTGCTCCCAAGGGAGAAAGAGGCACATTTGCATTCACAGCCTTTACTAAAGTCAGATACTAAAAATCATTTTTGGGGGGCTCTTACGACTCTTATAACATTCCATACATCAATTGTATCAAGCATATTTGTACATATGTTGCCATCATCATTTTTTAAAACATTTAATTTCTATTTGAGCCCTTGGTATCTGCTCCTCTTTTCCCCTCTCCCTAACCCACCCTCTCACCCTCATGAACCCTTTATAATTCATAAATTATTTTTATTTACACTTCCTGTGCCTCCCTTCACCCATGTTTCTGTTGTTTATAGCCCCTGGGGTGGGGGGAGGGATTATACATCAATCATAGCAATTGGTTCCCCCTTCCTCTATTCTGTACATAGGCCAATACCTCTATTTTTATGAAGTAATAGATTTACCTAAGTGTACACCTATGTTTATATCTCTGTCCATAGCATTGCCTCCTAGATCTTTCCTCCTCCTCCCTCGCCATCATGCTCATCCTTCTTCAGCCTCTTAGTCATTTCTCTCAGCTAGATTTCTGTTACTCCAGCACTTCAGGGATCTCTACGTCCTCCTTGTTTGATTTTAATTCCCTAGCTGTTCCCCTTTATGGTGTTGTCTGCTCAGCGCTCTTCCCCCAGACACCTTCAGAACTGTCAGTCCCATTGTTTTCTCCTCAGGGTTGCTTCTCATGTCTATCTTTTATTAGTAGACAAAACAACAATAACAGGTTAAAAAAACAAAAACAAAATGAAAGATTGAATAAAGAGAAACAATAACAACAAGAGGAAAAAGCATACATAATTCCAGGTCTGTCGTTGATCTTTATGATTATCTCTCCACTGGTCCTGGAGGGTTCTGGTAACTGCACCCTCCTGCTCCCATGCCTGAAGTCTATTTGGGGGGCTCCTCAGGAGGGTTTGTGGCTTTTCTTTTCCCTCATTGCTGGCCTGTATGTTCCTTTCCTAGTTTCCCCCACTGTGGGGGTGGTCAGACTGGACACATTCCCTGCCCTGTGTCCTCAGTATTGTCCTCTGTTGTGTTATGCTCCAGTGAGGGGACATCATGTCTTGTGCTGTTGTCAGCCTACAGACTTCTCTGTGCCTTAGCAGCTCCCTGCGGGGACATCATCCTCAGGTCTTGGTGGCCAGTGTGAGTTCTAATCACTCTCTCTCTCTTTCCCCTTCTTGCTTTGCCTCTTTATGGACATGGCAGACTGGCCCCGCTCCCCAAGCTACAGATTTAGTGTTGTCCTTTGTGGCACATATTTGTAGGCGGGGTGGGGGTGGGATGTCAGTTTGACTTTGACTGGGGCCGGCACTGTCCATGAGTTGCTCTATGCCGTGACGTTGCTCTCAAGGTTCTGCATGCCGTGGTGGGGTCTGCCCTCACACTCCCATTTCTGTGGATGCATAAACAATACCCCCCCCCCCGGTGGATTAGTGTGCCATACCCCTTTTTTTTTGTGTTGGAATGACATGTATATCTAGGGTTTACCCTGTCTTCCACCCAACTGCCTGTACCTCAGCCTGTAAAGTGAGAGATAAGTGGCTTTTCTTTTATAGCTACTATGCTGATGATCGTTACCTCAGTGGACTCAGGTTGCACTTGTCCTTTCGTGACTGGCTAACTTTGCGAAGCATAATTTCCTCCAGTGTACGCCAGAAGGTTTTGCGTAGCTACACAACCGCCAGCAGTGGAGGAGAATTCTTATCTCACGACATCCCTGCCAACATCTGTTGCTATCTTATTTTCTCTTTCTTTTTTTTTTGGGGGGGGCATCACTGCCCTCTGGTGGGAGTGGGAGGTCGAGCATTGCTCCTGGAGAGCTGCTGCTGGATTTGAATTGCCAAGTCAATGGGGCTAGAGTCTCACACTCAACCACTATGCCCCTGGGGGTCAGTCCACTCCCTTATTTTCTGATTGGGGCTGGCTTCCAGGGTGTTAGCTGGTATCTCAGTTGTTTTATTTTGCATTTCTCTGATGGCTAATCATTGGGAGCATTTTCTTAAGTGCTTACTGCCCAATCAGGTCTCCTCCCGCCGAGTGAAACTTCTGTTTAGATCTCTTGCCCACTTCCTCAGGGAGCTGATCCCCTCTTTTTGCAGGCTAGGAGGGTATTGCAGATTTTAGTAAAAAGCCCCACTGTCTGTTGTGTCTCTGCTAAAAATCCTCTCTCAGTCTGTGTGTTCTCTTGTTTCCCTCTTGGTAAAGTCTTTTGATGCACACAGGTGTCTTATTTTTAGTATATCCCATTTGTCGACTCCAGGTTCACCTTCTCTGTTGCAATTAACCTGTGTATTCCCTGCACCAAGGTTCTTAAGCTTGTCCAGATTCCTTCATTGATGGTCCTGATAGTTTGGGGTTCCACTTCTTGGTCTGTGATCCACCTTGAGTTTGTTCTTGTGCATGGGGTAAGGTAGGGGTCTTGCTTCATTTTTCCTCAGGTGGACACCCATTGTTTGCAGCATCACTTGTTAAAGAGGATATCTGCCTCCCACTTGATGCTTTGGGGGCCTTGTTGAAGATCAGTTGTCTATATGATGATGGTTTTATTTCTGGGTCGTCTGTTCTTTTCCATAGGTCTGTGTATCTTTCATCCTTCCAGCACCACACTGTTTTGACTCCTGAGGCTGTAAAGCAGGTGTTAAGATCCGGTCAAGGGAGCCCTTTATTCACATTTTAGACCGGCCGCTGGAGTCCTCATGGTGCAATGGTTTGAGGTGTGACTGCTAGCTGCAAGGTCAGCAATTCAACCACACCAGCTGCTCTGAGGGAGATATCTGGGGATTTCCATACCTGTATCAGGGTTATGGTCTCAGAAACTCACAGGGGCCAGTTCTACTCTGTCCTGTGGGGTCACTGAGCCCATGTCGATGCAGTGGCAGTGAGTTTGGTTTCGGTTTGGTAATTGTGCTCATTAATATGTTAGAGTGGAACAAACACTGGCATGGAGAAGATGCCAACTCATGGCAGCTCTGTAGGAAAAGGTAGACCTGTCGCCGTGAGTTCCCAAGACGGTAACTCTTGATGGGAATAGAAAGTCCTGTTGACTATTGTTCATTCATGGGGTGACGGGTGGTTTTGAACTGCTGACCTTGCAGTGAGCAGCCCAACACATAACCATATGCCACCAGGGCGCCATAGATAATGGTGTCTCCAAAATGACATGAAAGCCACAGATGTAGAGTCCAGAATTGTATCACAGCGGGAGTTAGGGCTCGAAGGGTCACATTAATCGACTTCAACTCAGTGTCTCCTGGCAAAGTGTGTGTGCCACAGCCCATAATCCAGGATAAAATGCTTTTGCAGCCTCCCTGGACCATTCTAGTGTCCCCCGGGGTGGGGGTGGGTGGGGACGCTATCACCCACTTTGGGCAACACTGGAGCACCTTAGCTAGGGGAGGGGGCAGGGCCAGGTAGGTTTTGAGGTGCAGAATAATTTTGGTTTGGACTTTATTCTAGTAACTTGGACTTTATTCTAAAAAACCTCCGGAAGCTAGTGAAAGCGGATGGGCATGAGAGGGAGAAACCCCGTTAGAACTGTGTCTTAGAAAGGTCACTGTCAGAAATGAGGAAGATTAAATGAGGAAGTTGGGATGGAAAGTGCTCACAGAGGACCCATTGGGCAGATTTTCATCTAGGTGCAGGGGAGGTGACCTGGACAGTGGTAGCAGAGACCCAAGGGAAGGAAAATCCTAAACACACTCAGAATGTAGACTAGGATGTGGTAGGGTATACAAGGGGTTTGTAAATGACCCCAGCATTTCTGCCTCAGCTGGTTGATTGGTGGAGAAACTATGAACTGAGGGAACTAAGGAACTCCATGGCCAGATGTGAAGTAAAAGACTATTGTCTCAGGCTTAAGTTAATTAAAATAGAATTTTAGCACACTCTGATGTAACATCTAGTTTCTTGCTTTTTACAAAGAACAAACTTGGTACAGCCATTCTTTCTGACTTCCACCCTTTTGATTTAATGCCCTGGCCTCTTCTGATGGCCGAATGGAGGTAAAGAAGAAGTCTACTGATGCCCTAGTGTCTCTGGGTACATTTCTGTTTGGCCAACACTAGGAGACGTGCCTGAGGAGTATCTTAAACCGAACTCAAGAGAGACTCTGCTCGAAGTCCCTTTCCTCTGGCCATATTCTGAAGGATGAGTCACTTTGAAATCTTTATTGACGCTTATGGAATTCTCTGAGTAAGAACAAAACTGGCTTCTAGAAGGCAGACACTGGTGCCAGAGTGGATACTTGGATCAGATATTGCCTGCTGGTGATGCAGCTGCCAGATCCCAGTCCAGTGGGTGGAAATGGACACCCGGTCTGAGGAAGAGATGGCTGCCATGGCATCTGCTCCCCTAAGCTGCCTCCTTGCCTTGACGAGGGAGGAAGCCGTGGGCTTTCCTAGACTGTTTTCTCATTCTCTTAACACAGGACAACTAGGAGTTGTCTGCCTCTGGTGTGTGAACCAGAAAGCAGACGGTTTCCATATCTACAGGGTCGTTCCTTTCTTCCCCCCTCCTTTCTGTGCTGGACAATTCATTCCCTCTCCTGATGCTGTGCGCTGGAGATGTCTCCATGGAAAGCCTCAGGATCACAGGAGGCTTCAAGGTAGAGAAACATTGGGATGAGAAAGTCCAGGAAGAGACCTAAGCAGAAGCAAGGGATGGGACCCTGTGGTTTCCCCTCGCGAGTGACATACAACTGGTCCAAATGGTCAAGCTCCCCCACGTGGGCTTTTCTAGGCAGAGGCACCACCTCTTCCATGAGCAGCCCTCTGAGGAGGTGGGAGACATGGTAGCAAGATCCCAGGAGCTGCTGATTCTCTCAAGAAGTCACTCTCTCAGGCTTGGAGCCCAAATTTGGTTTGATGTCAGAATTCCCCAAAGCAAATATTTTTAAAAAATCCTGGGCAGTAAATTCAGCTCTGAATCTCTGGAAAACAGAAGGTGCCCAATTAAGTGGACATTAGATGAACCTCCTTTATCTGAGCACTGACGATCTGTGCCAATTATTTTTCCAGAGTGTGCTCTTCTTCTTCTTCTTCTCCTCCTCCTCCTCCTCCTGATTCCTTTGGGGGAGGGGCGCTTCCCACCCCCTTCCCCTGCCTGGGAGAGAGAGAGAGAGAGAGAGAGAGAGAGAGAGAGAGAGAGAGAACTTCACTCCCTTCTGCTTCCCTTCCATTGGAGTACAAAATCCCTCTTCCAGATTTAATTCCTTCAGTGACTGCAGTAGAAATCCCCTTTTGATTGCTAAGATAAAAGAAATAATTTAGAAGGAGCATGGTGGTTCGTGATGAGCCAGAAAGAATATCTACTACCTGACGAGGCTTTCGACTCCAGTAAAGAGCTCGTGCTGCCAAGCCTGGGGGAGAACAGAAAGAAGAAACAGGCCCAGGCGGCCCTCACTGCTCTCTCTGGAGTGAGAAAGAAGGATCGACAGCTCGGGAAGTGAAGGAACAAGGCTCGGAGTGGTTCAAGCCCCGGTGGAGAGGGAATGCTGGGAAAGAAGAAGAGCACAGTTTGAATGCACCTCTCCTTTGAGCAGCTTCTCCTACGAGGATGCTGGCAGGGGCCCCCAGCGAGATCCAGTAGCAGACGCCTTTGCTGGCTGTAGGCTTCACTAATTCTCCACGCTAGTGAGTTTTGAGGGTGTTCCTTCATCAGGCAGCTTTGCTTTTTATAAGCTCGTATGCCTCTTGGAGTGCCAAACTCCCATCTTTGGCATCTTTCCGAATTCTCCACGCTGCCTCGTCCAAATGTAGCAGGTAAGTCAGTCCCAAGGTCCAGCCCTCAAAGAAGTGAGATTCTCCAGACGGCTTTTTCCCCCCTTCCCCCTCCCCCCACCACTTGTAAGTTGAGAGCTGAGTCCTCCATCAAACACATTTTCCTTGTCAAATCATGCCCGTCCCACCTCGCCGACACTGATAGTCCTGGGAGCCGATCGGGATGCCAGCCCGTATTGAACTTCTCGATGTCAGTACATCGTCCTGAAGGGCAGCTCCGGCTAACACTTGACCTTTCTGAGCATTGGGAGGTGGGAAGGGGAGCGGAGGGGAGCTGGGGAGAGAGAGGTTTCCTGGTTATTGCTGCAGGGAGTCTGTTTACTTGCCTTCAAGGGTCACAGCCATCGAAATGGGCTTCTCTGGCTCTGCACTGGGGTTGGGTTTCAGAGGAGCTGGCCCTGTGGAATGCCACTCCCCGTGGGCCCTCCCCTTGGCCCGCTGGGCATCGGACTCCATCCCACACCTCGAGCCCCACGGGCCCAGCAGCCCGGGAGCTTGCCAGAACGGCACTGGGGAATTCTGTGCTCAGCGGAGTTTACTGTTGTTGTATAAACCTTCATTTAAAATTGACTATAAAATGTTTCTGAACCTGCCAAACACGCATTAAAATATTTTGCTCCATTTATGCCTATGTGTAACATTTGGTTTCCAAAGAGCTTTAATCAGTAATCTTCAAGTAGGAAGTTATTCATCTTTATTGCCAGTCGGTTCTCAGTGGTGGTCGTGGCAACAATCTTTTTATTGCTTCTGTGTTTAGTTGTTCTTTGACATGATAGAAGTCAGCTGCAGTTCAATGAGCTCACTATTTGTGCAACTTAATTGCTTGCTTCCTTCAATACATACTCAATTTTTCCCTTTTATGAGCAGGGCTGTTGGAAAAATTAAGCTTAAGGATATAGCCATCCACTGTTAATTAACCTCCTTCCCAAACACATTAGTAAAACAGGTCAAGTAACTGCTGAGTGCTAAGTGTACTGTTACTAATGTCCTCTTTGGGCGGAGAAGTGAATCCTGTATTGGTTAAGGGAACAAATCCTGGTGCTTTGAGCCATTTCTGGACATGGTGATGACGTCAGAACACGGGATTGCTAACCCAGCGCTCCCTGCCGCACCATCTCCTCGAGGCTGGCTCTGTGGTCAGAAGGCTCAGGGGTCACGTCTTCTGTGTTTGGGGGAAAGAGAGGCCCTTTCTCTCCTGTTTTTGTGTGGGGTGGGGATTCTTGCTTGTTTTTCAAGGGAGCCTGACTTCGGCTGCCCCGTGTAGAGCGCTGTTATTTTCATTCACAAGACCTTGAACCATTTGACTATTGCCAGGCTGTCGGAATGTTCTGAGGAACCCCAAAATAATGCTCCGTGAGGGAGCCGGTCTTTCGAAATAGACCTACAGAGAGCCCCCCTGCTTCCTCACCACTCAGGGTTATATTCAGATGGAAAACCACTCTAATTGCAGCACTGAAGGGCTGATTGGAGCTTTGGCAACATAACAGAATGTATTTGGAAGTTTCGAGAACTAAAAAAAGAAAGTGAGAACTAAAAAAAGAAAGTGTGACCATTTTTGAATTTGGCAGAAGGCAGGAAACTGTCCGGGTCTAGCTTATACTTTGGGAAAAGAGAAGCAGAATGCCAGCAGAATGAAAATCGGAGTGTGCCTGAACGCTGAGCCTGTCTGTCTGCGGGTCCCAGGCTCGGCCTTTCACTGGGAGAGGGTCGGGGAGAGAAATACACCCACCAGCTCGCCAAATAAATCCTAAACCGAGGCACAGAAATGTTTTCTCTTTAAAACTAGAATTCAGTTACTACAATCTCCATCTTTAAAAAGATTGTTTATTTTTTTATTTATTGCAACATGGTCCCAGCAACATCTACCATCTACATCTTCATGATCTGTCTTTCTAAAATCATAAACTCTGGTGAAATTATCACCAAACAACGGTGGGTCGAGGTGTTCTCCTAGGTCTCTGTGTGTCTCCTCCCCCCTCACCCCCAGCCCTTGGGCATCTCTCAGGTTTTCCCCTTACAATCATAGTGGAGCTTCTGGGAACATCATGTTTATTTTTTTGAAATGTCACTGCGGAATACAAATGAGCTGGAGTTGGTGTAGAGCTGGTACCCTTTAGACATCTTCCTTTGCCAACCTGCTGCAAAAGACACGATGACCCTTTGGCGGTCTAGATTCCAAGGAAACTTGATTAGCTAACTCTTGTCAGGGAATTTGAAGGAAAAAAAAAAGTGGGAAGTTGTCCCTGTTAGCTACTTTGTCCCACAATAAAGCTTGCTGGAATGACCTCATTCATATTCATTAGTTGTGAGTTCTAAAGGTTATCCTCTCTTATCTTGGGCCTGGCTAGGGCCTGAGATGCACATGGCAGATTGTTGACACGTGGGAAATAGTTGAACCATCTGAGAGGTTAAGTGTGGTGGGGGGAGGCACTACATTCACACATCGGGGTCAGTGCTCTCTGGTCCCTGTCATTTCTGCAGCCGGCCCACAGATTCCAGGTGGGGGTGGGGAACTGTGACCTTTGGGGAGAGGGAGCAGCTATGAATCAAAGTCATGAGATGAATTAAAGTTTTATGTCTATCTCTAACCAATTATGAAAGCACATTTCATACCTTTTGCGCGCTGGAGAGGTTTACTGGGAGAAAGAAGGGGAAAGCAGACATCCAGCGTCCCTGTGCAACAGAAGAGAGAGGACATTGAGAGCTCGGCAGGGGCCGGTCTTGCTAATCATTTTTCAGAAAGGATCATTTTATTGGGGGTTCATACAACTCTTATTACAATCCTTGCACCCATCCATGGTTGCCATCATCGTTCTCAAAACATTTTCTTTCTACTTGAGCCCTTGGTATCAAGCTCCTCATTTTTGTCCCTCCCTTCCCAACCCCCCTCCTTCACGAGCCCTTGGTAATTTATAAATTATTATTATTTTGCCATGTCTTACCCAGAATTGAAAATTAGAGCAAGAGGAAGATTTGCAGGGACTTTTAAAAATTGTTATTATTTTGCCACATCTTATTATTCTTTTGTCATGTCGGATGTCTCCCTTCACCCACTTTTCTGCTGTCTGACTCCCAGCGAGGGGGTTATAGGTAGATCCTTGTGATCGGTTCCCGCTAACCATTTTTATGTACTTAAGCAGAGCCCGATTACCAGCCCACAAGAAGCATATTTGCAAATGTTAGGGTTAACTAGTGTCATGGTGTCTGGAAGGTAGCCAGGCTTTTGTCACTTAGAAGAATATCTTGGTTCAAGGAAGACCTTCAGGGAAGGTCATGCTCATCCCATGAATTATTCTATTGTTTTTTCAAGGGCCTATTCCTGTGATTTTTCTTTTAATTTTTTAATTAAAAGATCATTCTACTGGGGGACTTTCCAGCTCTTATAACAATCCATACATCAAATGAATCAAGTATATTTGTATGTCTGTTACCATCATTATTTTCTAAGCATTTACTCTCTATTTGAGCCCTTGGTAGGAACTCCTCTTTTTCTCCCCTCGCCCCAGCCCTCCTGGTCCACCCTCATGATCCCTTGATCAGTGAAGAATTATGATTATTTTCATATCTTACACCCACCGCTGCCTCCCTTCCCCCATGGTTTCTGTTGTTCATGCCACCTCCGGTGGTGGTGGTTATATGTCCATCATTCTTCCTTCCTCTTCTCCTCTCCCCATCTTCCCCCTGCCCTCTTGGTATAGCTACTCCCATCCCTGTTCCTGGACCCAGTGTCGAGTCTCTTATCTGTACCTGAGTACCTGCTCCGGTCTAGCAAGCAGTGAAAGACAGGACTGTGGTCATGATAGTGGGGGGCAAGGAAGCCTCAAGGAACCAGGAGCGCTGTGTGTTTCACCGGTGCTATTCTGCGTGCCTTGATTGAACTCATCCCTTCCTGTGACTGTTCTGTGATGGGATGTCCCACTGTCTGCAGATGGGTTTGGGTCATCGGCTGTGACCTCCTCAGAGCTTCTGTGACTTTTCTTAGCCATCCTTGGTGTTCGATTCCTAAAGAGCAGAGAACCATGGATATACTGCCTGTAACCAGAAGGTGGCACTGTGGATACTGCAGTTGTGAGGAAGCTAAAAGGATGAAAAGGGGGAAACTGGGATGAGGCGAGAAAGCCAGCTGGTGCCCAGATCCCTGCTAGGTTCATAGCCCATCGCAGTGTGAATGGCTACCACTGAGATTACATGAGAATTTCTCTGATTTATTCCCAACCTCCCTCCCCTCCCCCCATCACAGAACAGAGTTTGCTCTCAGACCAAACGCATTGGAAAGTGGATTAGTGCAAGTGTATTTAGGTTAAAATTTAACACCTTATCATTCATTTTCCCTTTTCACTCACTTAAAATTTCTCCTAATTTTTATTATTTTAAAATTTCTTTTGGATTGAGGGTTTTCTTTCTTTCTCTTTTGTCTATTTTTCTTTGTGTGAACTCCAGAATCAGCTAAATCTATAGAGACAGTGGATTAATAATTTCTTGGGGGTGCGGCAGGAGAGGATGGGAGAAAGTGAACAGCTGATAATAGCACAAAGATGAATAAAGTGCTCTAAAATTGATTGTGAGAATGATTGCGCAACTCTTTTTAGCATGTGTAATCCACTGAATTGTGTGGCATGTGAATTATATGTCAATGAAAAATGTTAAAATTAAGTTCAAAAAAGGGATATTTTCTCTGATTGCTAAGGTCATCTTCCCAGCAACTTCCCAGCAACTGATAGGGGTTAAATGCTACCTGTATGCTACTACCCAGAATTGAAATGGGATCATTAGAAATGACCACTCCTATTCTAAAACTGAAACACGAGAACTCGGGCCTGGTGTGTGTCTAGTAAAAAACTACATTTCATGTCCATATGCCATCATCCACTAGGGAAGTGGGTTCATTAGATCTATTCATGTCGATTTAAGGGGTAGTGGGTTTTCCTTGAGCCCTGCTAGCCTCTGCAGCCCCAGGTCATCTGTGACCTTGGCTTTGTAAAGTTGTTTGAGATATACTATTTGATAAGGTGCTAGAAATTGATTTTTATTTCTTTGGTGATTATATTGTTGCTGCTTTAGAAGTTCACGTTGTGACTATTGAGATTCTAAATTCTCAAAACCTTAGATAATCAAATTGAATTTAGACAGGGCAACAATTACGTACTTAGAAGCGAAGCCTTCCTGAGTTTCATAGAACTTTCCCAAACTTCTAGGCCCTCTTGTGAGGCTGGCATTGGCCTCTGAAGGAAACTGTGTTTGTAGATTAGACCGGAGGCAGAGGGAGGTCCCAGGGAGGAAATGTAATTTCTCTCAATCAATGTTTCCTAAACTGAGGCCTCTTGGGAACGCTGCCCTTTTTGCCAAGAATCTGAACTTTTTTCCCTAAGTAGTTTTTGCTCCTTGGGTAGATAGTTGTAATACTTTTCTTCTCTGCCTCCACGGTTAGAAAGCTGGTGTCATCATGATGGTCTTCCCAGAAGACAGTCAAAGGAGTGGTGACCCTGCTTCCCAACTCAGCCATGGGTACATCATATCCTGCCCTAGGCCAAGGGTAGGAAGCGCAATCGGAGAAAGAGACTTCAGGACTAATCCAGGCCCTGAGGACAGGTGGGTCAAAGTCTTAGGGAACGGTTTTGGTGGTCCCAGCCCTTGCCAAAGTCCAGAGGTTTGCATGTCCCAGTCTACCCAGTCTGTGACTGGAACCCAGGCCAGCAGCTGGCTGAGTTGCTCAGGGAGCATGTGTGAGTGGTCTTTCCACGGGAATGGAAAGTGTGACCAATGGAGGGGACCTGGGAATGGAAACCAGTTTACTCTATGTTCAAAAACAGGGATATTTCTGATTCACCAAGGCAAGCTCCTCTCTCATTTCTTGGAACAGTGTCCGCTCTTCAGAGCCTGGGGCCTGGGCAGCGCTTGAGCGGTCGTGAGGAGCAGAAGTTTCCTGTCACTTCCTCTTTGGCAGGTTGTGTCTGCAGACACTGGCTCCTCTACCCCGTAATTACTTTTTCACATTTTTTAATATAGTAACACATGGTTGGGCTTGTGGTGGGGGAACCAGCGATGCCTCTGGGCCTGAGCACTATAAATAACTTTTGGGATAGTTTCATTGGGTTGGAGAAGAAACCCAGCAGCTTCTTCCTTAAGAAAGAGCTCCAAGTGGAGAAGAAGCAGTACTGAGGAAACACCACCACCACCACCAACAAAAATGTAGTTTTATTTTTTTAGCAACCCCTTTGCCTTTTCTATTTCTCTGCAGAGCAGATAGCTTCTTGTTGTGAATGTATTTGCCCATCAGTCTATGTCGTCTGATTTTTTTTTTAATCTCAGAGTACTTATCACAGCCATTTTGTCACTTGGAGAAAGCGTGTGCATTTTGCTGATGAGTGTGAAACCTGAACTATCGAATTTATTCATTGCCCAGGGATTGTTTCCAACTGGAGCTCTCTGGTTGGCACGTTCAGATGTATGTGTTTATTGAAGACTCACACTGTGGCCATCAATAAGCAATCGAAAAGTATTCCTCATCCCTCTAACAAAAATTTTGAACTGTCCAAGTCAGTCCTCAAGCTTCTTGACTATAGACATTTAGGGTATCTACTGGAAGAGTCGGGTAGGTCAAGTATCTTCATGGCCCAGAAGTTCTTCCTTTTTTCGAGCCTTCTATTGTATTTAAAAGTGTTTGCTTTTTTGGTATTCAGTGGAGATTGACAATAGCTTATTGGGATTATCTCTTGATAAGTGTCATTCATATGTTTCAATGGTCTGTCCTCTAATTTTTTTTGCATCTTTTAATACTTAACACTTAGCTGAGATAAGCACCATTTTCGATCGTGTCAGAATCTAGTAAACACTCACTGGCCCGGGGAAGATTCTGACTCAGAGTGACCTTGCAGACCAGAGTGGGTTTCTGATTCCCCCAAGGAATCTAAAGAAGGAATCTAAAGAAATCTAAAGAAAATGAAAGAGCAACAATCTCCCAATCTTTGTAGGTTCCACTAGAATCTGCATGTTCTCTTCACACGGACTTGATTCTCTCTTTCTGCAGCATAGCAACTCGTCTGGATTTTCCTGATTTCTTAAGATGATGTATTCATATGGAGTACCCAAGCACCAAATGAAGGAGACCAACAAGTGACCAGAACAGTCCTGGTGATTGGAAAGAATGCTTCCGCACTGAAGTCATTAGCGTTGAGTCAATTCACACCCATCAGGATTCAGCAGGGCAGGGCGGCCAGGACAGAGGAGGGTGCTCATGACTGTCCGGTGTTACAGGACCAGAGAGCTCCATCGTGTCCCCACAGAGAAGCTGGTAGGTTTGAACTGCCAATCTCGCGGGGAGCTGTGCAGAGCTTCACCTAGGGTACCGCCGAGATCCCTTCTTGTTTCACACGTAGGAGCATGAAGTCAGTGAAATAAAACTGTATGCATAGGCAGATGGGTTCATTTGGCCTCTGGGTCAAATGCCTAAGTGTTGCACGGGCAGTCTTAGACTGGGTGGGGTGGGGAGAACTGCAGTCAGAGACAAATGTGTAGAACTAAGAAAGAAGTACAAGGGGCAGTTCGGACATCTGGGTTGGATGAGGGTAAGCATGAGGAAACCAAAGTTTGTAGCCCTTCATCATCCATGCTGCACTTAAAGGGTACGTGGTTTCCAATTTAACAAGCAAAGATGGAAGTGCCTCCTCCTTGTAAAAGGAGGCCTCCTTGTACTTCTTCCTAAGCCAATCTTCTTGTAGACGGTGGTGGAACCCTCCTCGGAGGGCTGGCCATGTAGGGCTCCTGGTTGCTGTATTCGGCAAATGGCATGGTCTGAGCCAGACTGATGCAGCTCAAAGGGCCCATGATGGGCTTGTCAGGCTCCCTGAGTGTTGCTGTGTGGGCCTTCCATTATAAAGACCTCTCTGGTGCTGAGAATCTGATCAAGCATGTCTTGATGGGGTGCACTGACAGATATTTTATCAGCCAAAGAGAGCTCTGACCGCCTCAATAGTAAAGTGCTTTTCTTTCATGACACAGTCATCATTCTGGGGGCACATCTTTCATTGTCCCGTGGACTCTCCCCAGAGTCTGGAATAAATGAGCTGACCCCAGAATTGCATATTTTTGTTTCCCATCTGTGCCCCAAAGGCCCTAACACGGACAAGCTCTATTGTAACCTTGGCCCTGGACAACCAAGAGTTCCAGAAGATCTATGTACCTGTTCTCTGCCATGCTGCATTTTGTGAGAAGATTACAGGCTTGTGCTGAGGAATGGCACGTCGCCAAGGGCAGAGGTCTGTCTGCTGGAGTTTCAATGGGACTCATTATGAAAGAGAAGATGCTTCTGTTCCTACCCCTGGAAGGAAAAAGCCCCTTACAGATAAAGTGTATGATCCGATTACCCCGTTGCTTTAGATAACCACAAGTATTACTTCCGACACGATAAGAGATTGTTTTCTGTCTCAACTGTACTGAGCTTGGCCTGGCCTTTTAAAGAAGAAACGGTGGCATTTCTGAAGTCCACTTGATCAGCTTGGAAGCTGTGGGAGCCTGAGGTTGCCACACAGATAAAAATCAGCCCTGGTTTTAGCTACCAGAGCCCTGGTTGGTGGGTGTGATGGGAGTGGTGGGGCTAGGGGTAGGGGCTGGGACTGGGGTGGGGGTGGGGTATATGTGTGAAGAAGTTTTGGAAAGAAGGGCCCCCCAAAGGGTCCAGTTTTGGAAAGAAGGGAACAAAAAAGGGCCCAGATGACTTGATCAGAGTGACTTAGTGGCCATGTGACGAAAGGCATGGATATCAGCGGTCTGTCACATGGCTTCTTTTGTTTCCCTAACCTCATTAGGAGTAAGCTCCCGGAGAGAGCTGCTTCCTCAGAAGGGGATATTGATGAGGCAGATTGACTTTTGAATGGTTATGCAGTTTAGGTCCCTTGTCCCAGGGGACTGTGGACAAGGATGTGAGGACTGATGGGAGTTTAATGGGGAAAGTGCTACAAGAAAATTAAGGATCTGTTCCTATCAGCTAGAGTGCTATGCAAGCATGAGTACTTTTTTTTTTTTTTTTTTGCTTTTCAGTTGCTTTTGGTGGGGGAAAATTGGCTTGAAGGTCAAGGGTTCAGAATGTGGGTGTCGCTTTATCAAAAGGAAGGGCAAACGATTGCAGTTACTCCTTCCCAGTACTTTGCTAAGTGGGCCAGTAGGTGGACTTACCACTTAAAAGTCAGAGGAGCTCGTGAAGGTGGGATCTGAAGGGTGAAAAGACGTCCGAGGACTGATGGTGCTTGTCCCAAGGTCCTCGCCAAGACAAGCTCTGATTCATGACTAGAACTTGAATGGTGGAGTTCTACATTCGCCAGAAGCATCTGAGAAGTCAAGAGGCCCAATCTGAAGAAGCATCAAACCAAACCAAACTCATTGCCTTCAAGGCAATGCTGACTTGCCGACAGGTGGGGACGCTAGAGGACGGACGGGATAGAACACCCTCGCGCCCGCCCCTCCCCCCGCGGAGCTGCTGACCCTATGAATCCCAGCCCAGGAAGTCACCACTACGCCATCTGCCATCGGAAGGACCGAGGCACTGCCCATTATACTGGGATGGATGGTCCCATGCTTCCCAGACACTGAGACAGGTCACAGCAGGGATAGGCGTTAAGCCAAACACAGATTGTTAAGTGGCAAAAGCCACCGTGGGATTCAATTTCTTCAACTCTCCCATCTCAGTAGAGAAGGTGGCTGATACTAGCAGCCCATGGAATTGCCTTCTCAGTGGCTCCCATGACCATGATTTCTGGACAAGGGCGGAAGCCTGGGCTACTTCAGCATCCGTCTTGGCCGCGTTTTAGCACACAGATCCACGTTCAGCCATGCAGCTCTCAGAGAAGAGAAAACTCCGCTTGGAGCGGCCATGAAGAAGCAGCTGCCGGTCCCCTTCCACTCATTATCTTCTATTTTCTTTCCCTTCGGGAAAGATACAAATTCAGCTTGGGAACTTTCCTTTCTGCCAAGTCAGAATGCAATTGTTCAGCCATTAGCAACGTGTTTGGGATTAACCAGACAGAAGGGCCAGGCATGCTCAGGGTTTAGCCTGTTAACAACGGAAATGTTCCACGCGGAGCTTCTTTCCTTAGCGTCTTTGCCATAGGAAGTTGCCAGGGGGAGGCAGTGCAGCCCTGGGGGTTGCCGGGTACAGGCCACAGCTCGGGGATGGGTGGGTGACAAAGACTCCTGCCAGGAGTGTGACCACCAAAAGCTGCTATGCGCCCTATTTGCCATTGGTTCCCAGAACTGAATGAAGCCTGCGCTGGAGACAGGACTCCGCCAGCATCCTGCCGGTCTGTCACATGCTGAGTTTCCCAAGGGATTTGGTATCGGCCAGACCCTCTGGCCACAGGGATCAGGATGTCAAGAAACTTGGCTGGGCAGCTGGGGGGAGGGCCGGTGGGATTCGTCTGACTGGCGGCTCTTGGGTTCTTTTTACACTACATTTCGCTGGTCGAATTTGCAGGACAGCTTTGAGTCCCTTTTAGAGCCTTTCTTTAAACTCCAGCTGCTGGCGTGCTCTCGGTTTGAGCCAGGGGCTCCCGCCCTCTCTCAGGAGGGGTGCCAGGCTCACCCAGCTCCCCAGGGAAGGCCGCCCGCAGAGTTGCTGTGCAAAGTTCCCCAGGACACATGATGACTTCCAGGCCCCAGATGGGGAGATGATGGGGAGAAAAGTATTTAGCGAGAGATCAAAAACTGGGCTGCACTTCCAAATGGATTGCTTTTTTTTGGTGGAGGGGCAGGGATGGGGGCGAGGGAAGCACACATTAGCCTCTCACCCAGATGTGGTTGCGGGAACTGTCAATGAGGCGCACAGGTGGCACCGCTGTCTTGCCGTTCACTGCACGCCGCCGCGGCGGAGGCTGCCAGCCCTTCCGAAATAGGAAATGACTAATGATGTGGTGGAAATTATGAACCAGGATTAATAAAACTTGAAAAGGAACAGTCTTCAGTGTTTGATCCTCTTTAGAGGAAGTTCCGTCTGAGTCCTAGATGCTTTTCCCTGAGGTGTTCCTCTGATTTCTTCTGATTGCTCGCTGGTGGTGGGAGCCTAGGCCGGAGCTGGGAACGTGGAAACAGATGGCGCAGGAAGCAGAACGGGTGGGGCGCCCGGTCCCCGAAGGTCAGACGCATCCAGGGCTCTGTGTCCATCTGCGAAGAGTTCAGTCAAAGCCACCAACAGCGCCCGAAGAAGATTCCATTTTTAGGACGGAGGTTCTGTGCCTCCTCACAGAGCATGTTCCTGAAAGCCTTCGCTCCCTATTGAGTGTTGCCTACGCATTTGCACTAAGGACCGTGTTTGGGGTGCGTCTTGATTTTAGGGAATTTACTCCCTCTATTTTTTTTAGGGGGGGGCATCACTGCCTCTGGTCGTCATGGGCACTACCCAGTGCTGCTCCTGATAGCCGCTGCTGGATTTGAACCGCCAAGCCCGCGGGCTGCAGTCCCGCACTCAACCACTTACGCCACCGGGCCTCAGCCTCCCTTTACTTTTTAATTTGGGAATCAGAATAAGTTTTCTTTGTGGCCCGTGGTCCAGGATTCTTAAATACCCCTGTGGTTCCCTATTTAGCTCACTGTCTTCCATCTCTTCCCTCTCTCAGACCTCCCTCTTCTATGTTGGAAGAGAGTGTGTCGGCCCTGGGAGAGTGAGCCCTTGTTCTTTCCTGGCTGATAAAATAGGTTAAGCTGGCTTGAGCTATAGCAGAATGAATACCCTCTCAGAGGAAAGGTCCATGGCCTTTGGCCCACTTGGGGTGTGTAGCGTCTGGTAAAGCTCTATGGAAGCCCAGCCCAAAGGGTATCACTTTGCTAAAGAAGGGCCTTCACCTGGTGTGTCCAAAGGTCCCTCCCCCACACTTGTGGGAGTGGGTGGTGGGTGATACCCAGCCCCTAGCAGACAGCTCTCGGGTCTCAGAGACTCTCTGCTTGGCTGTCAGTCCTGATAAGTAGCCTCAGGGAAGGCTGCCCTGGTGCAGAATTAGCATCCACTCAGCTCCCTCGAGAAGCAGAGAGTGAGACTTTTCTGCACGTGTCAACTGTGCCACGGGCCTCACTGTGCATGCAGAGATTGTGCCGTGGTCTATGTCCTATGCATGTTCTGAACAACGACCGCAAAGATAAGTGATAAAAACACAAAAAGCCACCGCATCAAAAAACAAACAAACAAAAACCCAACACAAACGTGGCTGACCGTTGAAGTAGTGACTCTTAATATCTCCACAGATCCACTGGGTAAGAAAAAAGAAATCCCTGGGAAATATACCTCAGGCTTCAGAAGCCACCAGCGCTCTGAGACTCGCTGATGAAGGCCAACTGTGTTGCACAGAATCAAGCTAAACGGACCCCTTAAAAGGTTTTTGGAGTCTTCAGGCAACTCTGAAGCTCAAACAACTTCCTGGTTGTCAGACCACCTCTGAGGCTTTGCCAGGGTAGGGGGTTTCCAACAGCTCTCAAGAAAGGGCCTTGTCTTTTTCTCCCATTTCTGTGACTGTTTCGAAGGCCCCTGCCCTCATGTGGTGGTGAGCTGGCCTGATGTGTGTGGTACAGTGGACTCGTGTGTGTGTGTGTGTGTGTGTGTGTGTGCCAGCGCATGAGAGCCACAAGAGCACTCTAGTCAGAAGGTCATTAGCTTATAGTAATGTCATGTGAGCCTTTGGAACAAGGAGGGAAGCTGAAGAGAGATGAGAGTCAATAGTGTATGAGTCTGATCCAGGCAGTCTGAAAATGAGTGACTTAATGGATGTATGCCTCAGTTTCCCCATCAGGAAATGGGAATGAATATATATATATATATATATATATATATATATATATATATATATATATAT
>PVJH01010217.1:0-74861 GCA_004026705.1 Nesogale talazaci | reverse complement strand
ATCCAGCATTTGGACAGAGTTATGTGTGCTAGCCTTTCTCCCTCCAGACATAGATATTATTCCTGGAAACGAACCTGTCCCTATCCCTGCTATTGATTACATGGCAGGAAGAGCTAAAGGGCAGTGCAACTAGGTGACCTATTTGTAAGATTAGGGACCAGTACTGCAGTGGCCTTTGGAACTGCAACATACCAAGTTACCTAGGCAGCTAATCTTGGATATGCAGGCCTCATCAGGCACTACACAAGATTTGCAAGAACAGGTAGATTCTTTAGTAGAAGTAGTATTACAAAATAGAAGAGGTTTAGACTTACTTGCTGCAGAGCAGGGAGGTATTTGTTTGGCTTTACAGGAAAGATGCTGTCTCTATGCCAACAAATCTGGAATCATAAGGGACAAAATCAAGTGACTGCAAGAAGACTCGGAGAGGAGAAGAAAGGAGGTGACCACCGATCCACTCTGGACCGGGCTCAATGGACTGTTGCCTTACCTCTTGCCACTGTGGGGCCCCCTCGTTAGTTTATTGCTTTTGCTTTCATTACGGCCAGTATTATTCAACAACCTCATGGCATGTATTAAGTAACAGATTGAGACCATTCAAGCAAGGCCCCTGCAAGTTCATTATTGTCGCTTGGAGATGAGCGATCTCGAACAGAGTGGCACACACGACTAGTATGTGATAAGACCCTCTGCCTCCGTGAGCTGAACTTGACATCCAATGACGGGTAAGATCAGGAGCCCTCTTTACCAACCTAAGACAGGCCATGGTGACATTAGAAGGCCATTGACCAATGACGAGTAAGGACTGAGTGTGTGTCCTGACAACCTAAGACAGGCGGAGTTCCCGGGAGGATATTACTTGAAAAAATAAAAAAGGGGGACCTGTCAGGAGCCCGCCGGCCCAGACATGCTTGACCTGACTACAGGCTGGATATGCCTGAACTCTGTTGCAGTTTGTTGCCTGGGGTTTGTAGTTTGTTGCCTTTGTAACTGTAAACAGCCCTGGCCTCTGAAGCCTGACTTGCAGCTGTGCTGCCATTCACTTGTTAATTTTGAAGATCACGATATGCTAATTGCCTAAGCTTGCTTGCCCTATAAAACTGGCTTACTTCTCACAAAAAAAAAAAAAAAAAGAACCC
The DNA here is from genome assembly GCA_004026705.1 of Nesogale talazaci. Taxonomy (NCBI): domain Eukaryota; kingdom Metazoa; phylum Chordata; class Mammalia; order Afrosoricida; family Tenrecidae; genus Nesogale; species Nesogale talazaci. Next base: position 73,722 of record PVJH01010217.1, on the reverse strand, counting down.
CACCCCATCCCAGAAAAGATGTAATTACTGACACAACGTATGTATGTATGTATGTATGTATACATTATGATGAGTGCTGTATGAGTCCCCAATAAAATGAATTTAAAAAAATAAATAAATAAAACGATGATCTATTTCTCTTGCAAAAAAAAAATAAGAGGAGAAATAATTGGGAAAATATGGAAAACTGAAGTACAATAGAAAAAATATATTAAAAGCTGATTCTTTGAAGTAATCAACATAATCGACAAACCACTAGCAAACTTAACAAAAGAGAAAAAGGGGTAGAAGATAATATCAAGAATATAGGGATGAAACAGGAGAAATTACAAAAGCCCCAAATGAAATAAAAAGATTAACAGCAGAGTACTATGAAAGATAGTATACTAACAAATTCAATAACTTGGAGGACATAGACAAATACCTAGAAAAACATACCGTCCTTAATTATTGGACACGGACATTAAGAGCTTGAACAGACTCATAGCAAAAGAAGAAATAGATGAGGTCATTGAGAAACTCCCAAGTAAAGAAAGTCCCAGTTCATATGGCTGCACAGGAGAATTCTAGCCAGGACTCAGAAAAGAACTGACACCGTTCCAACACAAACTCCACTCCAGTGCAAATGTAGAACACAGAAAGGGACAGCAAACTTCCAGACTCATTCTATGAAACCAGAATAATCCTGACACCAAAACTGGACAAAGAACCAACTCAGATAGAGAACTACAGATCTATATCTCTCATGAATATAGCTCCAACATCCTTAACAAAATTTGACTATAGAATCCACCAATATATCAATAAATAATAATAATAATACATCATGACAAAGTGGGGTTCATACCAAGCATGCAGGGATGGTTTAACATTAAAAATAGCATACTCCACTATATTAACAATGAAAGTGACAAGATATTTATGATCGTGCAGAGATACATTTTTCATTATATAATATCCATACATAATAAAAATTCCCAACAATATAAGAGTAGAAGGGAAAATTCTCAAATACAATAAAGGCCATATACAAATAGACAATCTTACACTGAAAACACTTCCACAGTAAAAGGCAATTCATCAAGGATCTCCCTTATCCCCACTTTCATTCAACCTTAGGCTGGAAGTCCTAGCCAGCACCATAAGGCATCAGCAAGAACCAAGGGAGTACAATTGGGTAAAGAAAAAGTGTAACCTTTGCTATGTTCAGATGGTATGATTTTATATATTGAGAATCCCTAGGTGTTCACAACAGTTTTACTCAAAACAATAAATGAATTTGTTTGTGTAGCAGGATATAAGATTAGTAAGTAGAAATCAATTGGTTTTCTATATAACAGTGATGGGAATACCTAAAAATATATCATGCAAACAATACAATTACAATAGCCGCACAGAAAGTAAAATACTAAGGAATAAACCTAACAGAAAACAAAAATCCTGGGTGACCAAATATACAGAAGAGTTCTACAAGAAACAAGAAGAGATCTACACAAATTGAGAAACACCCTATGTGTGTGAATTGGAAGACTCGATATTTAAAAAAGTCAATATTACCTATAGCACTACACAGATTCAATGCAATTCTGGTCTAAATCCCAGCATCATTCTTCAAAGAAATGGAAAACTTGATTATAAATTTGATATAAAGAGGGAAGAAGCACAGGATAGGTAAAGAACTCTTCAAAAAGAACTAGGTAGTCTTGCTCTACCTGAACTCAAAATCTTCTATAAAGTTACAGTTGTCTAAACTGCCTGTTACTATTATAATGATAGATACACAGACCATGAATCAGACAGAAAGTAGATTAAAGACTTAAATGTAAAATTCAAAATCATCAGGATCATCCTTGAGAAAAATTTGAAAGCCCTAGTAGCCCTGATGCAGGGGATACATGGATTATTTGAACAAAGGGAGCACACTGCATAGAGTATAAATAGATGAAGGGGACCAATTAAAAATAAAACACTTGTGTTCATAGAAAGACTTCATTTAAAAAGTAAAAAGATAGCCCAAAGACTGGGAAAAGATATTTTGCTTGTTTGTTTGTTTGTTGGGGGGGTCTTCACTGCCCTCTGGTGGTGGGAATATGAGGCCCAGCCTTGCTGCTGGATTTGAACCTCCAACTCAGTGGGCCACAGTCCTGCACACAACCACTACGCCACCGGAGCTCAGTGGGAAATGATATTTTAAAACTACATAGCAGATAGAGTACTAGTTTCTAAAATGGTAAGAATTTTACAAGACGACAATAAGAAAAAATGTATAGTTCTCTGAAAGGTAGGCCTAAGACTTGAAGAGACAATTCACAAAGGATTATACTCTGAATGGCTAGTAAACACAGGAGGAAATGCTCCCCATCATCAACCACATGGGAAGTGCAAATCAAAACAACTATAGCCCATCAAAAACAAACAGCAAAGCCAACTGAGAACAACGTATATTGGATAGGGTGTGGTGAGAAAGGAACTCTTATCCACTACTGTTGGTGGACTTGTAAAAACCTTCAGCCACTATGGAAGATGATATGGCATGACATAAAAGAGATGGAACTTGAACTATCATATGACCCAGAAACATCATTTCTGGCCACATACACAAATGAAATAAGAGGTCACAAACAGATGTTTATATCCCAGTGTTCATTACACCACATTTCACAGTAACATGACGCTGGAAACACCCAAATAAGAAACTAGACAACCTAAATGCCAACTTGTGAAGGGGTGGAGTCTAGTCTATCGATCAGGTCAGAGCTTGATGATATACATGAAAGATATTCCTAACTTGATGAGACATGAAAGCTATTCATAGCTCACTGGAGGTGAGATACACACAGACTCTCTGCTTTGTTTTTCTGCTGACCAGACACATGGAGCAATGCTAGAGCCTTAAAGCTGGAGGAGCCAGAGACCGCTGCCAGCATTGAGGTGCTTGCACTGCCACTGGATCCGCAGGACTTTCTATTCACTGGCCTGTGATCTTTCTGCATTGGGTATCATTGCATGTGTTGTTTTAATATGAAGAGGAATTTATGGATTAGTGTGAAATGTATCTGTGGACTCTGTGATGTCACCTTGTACCTTTTGTGTTGGTTGCTTTCCTACCTACCTGTGTTATCAATTTGGTTTTTTTAGGGGTGTGTCATTCATTCTTGACTTCTTTCTACTATTGCTCTAGTGTCATCTTGGGGGTTGTTTTTCTCTTTGTCATTCTCTGGGTGTTGCTGTTCTGTGCAATGGCCTCTTATTGGCACTCGATAAGTGTTGATCGTCTGCCCATACTCAGTCGGCAAGGATCTTTTATAGGACTGGGTTTCTTTTTATGCATTCTTTCAATTTTTCATTGTCTGGGAAGACTCTTACTTCTCTGTCTATCTTAATAGATACTTTAGCTGCAAATAGTATTCTTGGGTTTGTGTTATTTTCTTTCAATTATTGGAATATGTTACTCTGCATCTCCTCTTTGTCATTGTGTCTGTTGATAAGTCTGAATATGTTCTTATTTGGGTACCTTTATAAGTGGCTGTTTGTTTTTCCCCTAGCTGTTCTTAGGATCTTTGCCTTTTCCTCATAGCTGGATAATTTAACTATTGGTGACTCATTCTTGGGATTCAGTCTGGCTTGTGTTCTTTCAGCCTCCTGAATAGTTGCCTAATTTTCATTTATTAAGCTGTGGATGATTTTCTCTAAAACCCCTCGCTATCTTTGCTGTCGACTTCTTTGTTGTGCCCTGTTCAGGTAGTCCAATTATTCTAAAACTGTTCCTCTTCATAACATGAGACATAGCTCTCATGTTTTTTCAGCTTCTCTGCTTGTCTTATTTGACAACTTTCCCAGTTGACATACATTTTACTTCCCAAGTTCCAACAAATTAAGAAACAAAAAGTATATATAGTTTCCGGAGTGACACTGGGCTCACACTTAATCTTAAATCCAACCTAGGATTGACTAGTTCTTGCATCATGACCTGATTGACATTAACCTTCATGAAGTGATTGCTGAAGAAAAGAGTGCTTTTTCAAAGTAGGGCTAAGAAAGTAGATGATGTCCAACTATCATTTGGCATAGGGCCTGGGGTCTTAAAGACTTTTATTAAACAAGCAATTATCTAAGTGAGGAATCAATTACATCTACACAGAAGAATCACCAGTTTGTGTGATCTAAAGATGTAAATTACAAAATTTGAATATAGTAAAAAATATCAGAGCTAAAATTATGAACACACAATGTAGAAGGTTACTGGTGGCAATGGGTACCCAAAACTAACCTTCAAAATACCTAGTCAAGCAGAGCTACTGGCAGATCTGCTTTAGCCAAAGACTAGAGTCCTAAGCAATCTTAGTACCAGGCAGAGACTATTGTTTCTGGATTACTCTGGATCTAGCTTGATAAGTGGCCAGTTGGTCTCACCATAGGCATGAACTAATTTCGTCTGGGTGCAGGCATGTTTTAGATATTCCATGACAGAATTTTCTTCTCTGGCTTCTTGAGCATTGTTGGGGTCTTCTCCCGCTCATGCATTATGTGTATGTTTTCTTTATGCTATTGTGCTCAGATCCTTACCACGTCAGTACCATTTGTTTGACCTTGTCTTCTGTTGGTTTTCCCAGATGTGAAGCACAGGAGGAGTGGGTGTACAATGATAGCAACTTACAGTAGGTGTTATAGAAAGTGCAGGGAGGGTAGTGGGTGAAAAGGAGACAATTGCTATTTGGGAGTAAATAATGAAGGTGAAAGAGGAGACCATTAGAATTTAGGATGATTGCACAACTAATTTTAAAGGTTATTTAACCGTAGGCTAGAGATGGAAAGAATGTGCTAATAAAAATGTGATACAATTCCCCTCGATATTATTGCATGATTGAAATATTGAATTTTATAATATGTAAATTTTAAAATAAAATGTTGAAAAAAATTAATTTTAAGGAATTGACTCATATAATTTTGTAATAGACAAGTTCAATGTCTATGTGTATGGAAGATGAGCAGAAGCTACAGTCTGGAGGCAAAATTTCTTTCTCTCTGGGAAACATTAATTTTCCTATTTTCAAATTATGGATCTGACTCACTCACTTTTGAGGGAAATCTATAAAAGCAAAGTGGTTTTATATGACTGTGGTAAGCTAGAATTTATAGAGAAGTAAAAACAGTCACATTTCTCTATTGGAAGAAATAAATTTATATCAGTAACTTGACCCTCATAGTTGTAGAAATGATTAAGTTCTATGATGTCCAAGTCTGTGTGTCAGCTATACATTAATGCATTTTTTACATATGTGGGACCCGCAAAGCTGGGGAAATAAAGATCAATAAGACAAGTGGGAGGCAGGAATATGAAACAGGGAAATTAAGAGAGAAGAAAAAGAAGGAAGACCGAGGTTGGTGGATGTAGAGGTGGATTGACAGGCTAGATTCTGTGTTCTGATAACTCCCAGAGTTGATGGGCAATATGGTCTGTTTTTTCAAGTCCAAAGAGTTGGGTGCAGATGCAACAAATGTAGCATCCACACCAACAAAGAAAGGTTGATACAAGTTCTCAAAGCAAATATAAATATAAATGTTGACCACATTCCAAGGACACATCATCAGACTATGATCTGAAAAAGAATTATACCCTGTGCTAATTTTTCCCACAACTACTTGATACACAGATCAATATTACAATACATATTACAATATGTAATGGAAGCAGACTCAACAAACTATGATAGATTTTTATAAGATCAATGGCTTTTTAATTGTAAATACTTTTTATATGTAACTGCATGGAATACATAGGAATCATGTTGATTTTATCTCTAGAAAGAGAAGATGACGTTCAATATGATCATTCTGAGCAAGGTCTGAAGCCTACTGCAGACCAAATCATTGATTTCTCTTATGTAAGGTCAAGTGGAAGCTGAAGAAAATTAAAATAATCTACAAAAGCTAAAGTGCAACCTTGAGAATATCCCACCTGAATTTGAGACAGCCTGAGCATAAATTTGAACCCTATAATGATATTCACAGAAAGTGCTGTGGAATGACATCAGGGATATCATATACAAGAAAAGTATATGGGTCATTACAAAAGCAAGAAATAGGGAAAGAAAAAAAATTAAAGTTATTAGAGATTATGAATGTTGACTTTGAACATACAGAAGCTAAAATAAAGGGATGAAATTATATAGTAAAGAACTAAAGAGAAGTTTTCAAGTGATAGTTCAGAAGACTGAGTAAAGTATTATACTGAAATATGTGAGGACCTTAGAATCAGAAAACTAAAAAGGAAAAACATGAATTTCTCATGTTAAAAGAACTGAGAAACAAATAAAATTCAGATTCCAGTTGAAATACTGAAGAATTCTATGGACTATATATCAAATGATTCAGGAAAACCCAAAGAAGATGTAAGGAGTGCACAAATACTGGACCAAAATAACTTGTCACTATTGAACCATTTCAAGAGTATAGAATCAGCAACTGATAATACTGAATATAACAGGTTCAAGTTATACTCAAGGCATTGGTGAGAAAAAAGACTTAAGGAATGGCAGATTACAAATTCATCAAACAGATACACACTGCCATCTTTGACCAAAAATGTCAGAGAAGGCTAGTTGGCCAAACAATTGGAAGATATCCATAATTTTCCCATTCCAAAGAAAAGTGATCCATTGGAAGAGGAAATTATCTAACAGTAGCATTAGCATCAACTGCATAATTTTTCTTAATTACTTGTTAAAAAACTGGTGCAACAGGACATGAACTTAGAAATATTCAAGCTTAATTTCAAAGAAGATGTAGAATGATAGATATCAGTACTGACATCAGATGGATATTTGTGAAAAGCAGAGTTTGCCAGTTAGGTATTCACTTGTGTCTTGCTCATTGTAAAAAGAGCTATTCACCTGTAGGCCATAAAAAATTATGCTAAACATTGGAAGGAAAGGGATCCCAGAAAATCACACCTGTGAGGAACTTTTACAGAGAATAAGAAGTAGTCCTTTGAATAGAACAAGGAGATATTTCATAGTTTAAAATCAAGAAAGTGTTTGTCTTGGTTATATCTTTACACTAAAGTTGGTTAAACTGTATCCTGAGGAAGTAATGAAAAGACCAAACTCTAGGGCTGAGCCCCGGTAGCGTAGTGGTTGTGCGTGGGACTGCAGCCGACTGGGTTGGAGGTTCAAATCCAGCAGCAGCTTTCCAGGAGCAAGGCTAGGCCTCCTATTTCCACAGTGATGCCCCCAAAAAAACAAACAAACAACTATGGAATAATATTCATTAAAAACTATAATATGGAAATTACACACCTTTCTGAAGACTGGTAGGACTTGAAGCACTTACTAATGAAGATCAAAGACTACAGTGTATAGGATAGAATACAACTCAACATCCAGGAAGAAAACATCATCACAATTGAACATATAAACATTATGTTAAATAGATAAAAATCCCGGTATACTTGAACCCATAATCAATGACATTGAAAGAAGCATAGAAGAAACAAAACAATGTACTATATTGAGCAAATGTGCTGCAAAAAATTCTTTAAAGCATTAAAATATCAAAGATATAAGTGTGAGGATTGATATGCACTGACCTCAGTTATAGTATTTTCAGTTATTTCATATGCATAAGAAAATGAATAAGTAAGACTGGAAAATTGATACTTTTGATTTGTGGTGTGAACAAATTACATTGTGTATAACATTAGCTGCTACTAATTGTCAAGATGTCTTGAAATCAAAATGCTACTTAAAGGCAAACATGGTCTGACTCCATGTTACTTTGGATATATTAGAAGAAGAAATCAGTCCATGGAGAAGAAGACGATGTCTGACAAAGTAGAATGTCAATAAGAAAAAAGAAGACTTCAACCAGGCAGATTGATGCAAAGACTGAAACAAGAGGCTCGATCATAGAAACAATGATGACAGTTTAGGACTGGAGAGATTTCATTCTGTTACAAGGTAGATTTTTATAGGGACATCCAGAGTTGGAACAGACTCTATGGCATGTAACAGTCAACATAGATTATTTTGCCTGCTTACGTAATTTTGGAATCTTCAAATCTAAGGACAATATTGGATGTTTCTCTGCACTGTGAGGAGAATCAGTGATCATTTCTGATAGCCCTTTGAACCATTTCAACCTTATGGAAATTTAAGCACATTAATGATTATATTTGCAATGGGTTTATCTTATAAATTAAGTCTGACAGCACCACACAGATCCAAGATTTTCTGCTTCATTGTTAGGATGCTCTGTCAGGCAAGTCTCTTTTATGATTAGATGTTTAATTCCACTACATTTATATCTCTGTCAGAGGCAAGAGATTTAGGAGAATAAGATATTTCCATCAATAGCACCTATATTCTCCTCAAACTAAACTACCAGTGTGTGGCATACAGGAGGACTATTCCCTTCGGCTTCATCCACACTTACAAGATGTAAAAGAGCAATTGTGGCAAGTCCTGACCTCTGGGACTGACCCAAGTGGGGCTATAAACCCTATAATGAGCTTACCACGCACAGAGTAGTTAAGATCTGTCCTTGGCTTCGATTCAGCACAACACAATTAATCTGGAAGAAAAATAGCTCATCTGTGTATACCCAGTCTAACAAGGAATGGCGGTGATGATAGGGCACTGTAGTAGTTCAGGGTGAAGAGGAGTTCCCTAAAGGTGAGGAATAGCTTTCCAAAATTATTGTGGATTTCTGGTACTCAATTATATTTAAAATGGATTGAGAGCATACTGCAAGAGCATACTGCAAGATCCATGGCCCTCCAAAGGTAAAGGGACTTCAGCATCATGTGATTGCTTAATGTAGTCCCATCATATGGGATAAACTCTTTTTAAGATTATCTCTGTCCCTGCTAAAGTTTTCCTAAAGTTCCTTAAGAATTTTATTTATCAGACAACTAGACAACTAGTGCTATCATTGAACTAGGGCATATGTGCAGGAAAATGGTTTGTGTCGTCACATTAATGGCACTAATTTCAAAATGAGCATGTCAGCATTCATGTTGAGACAGAAAGAGTAAAGATCATTTAAAAAAGAATAAGGGTCATTTTAATGCATTTTCTTTCTATAATCCATTATGCTGACTCCAAGAAAACTGATTTATGGCATCTGTTCTTATAGTTTCCGAGAGTCCTTGTGGGACTTGGTGATGTTAACCTTTGGCATGTGACCAGCCTTTGTCATATATCTTCTCCCTTTTGTAGATTGCCTCTTGTAGTGGAACAAGGTTCGAAATTTAGAGGAAAGAGTGATCAGAATTCTTCTGTGGCCTATACTGGATGTAGTTTTTGAAAAAAAATTATCCTATGTAATGTAGTTGTTCCTTATTTGATAAACTATGGAAAATAACAATCTCATCAGAGTGTAACCAAATTAGCAATTAGTCCCTCAACATTTTGCTGTGTATGTTATTTTTGGTTGTATATGTACATGCTATGCTTTTGAATTTTTTTGCTTTTCAAATATTTTTTAATCATTTTAGCCATTTACAGTTTGTCAATCCTTTTCTATAAAATTAAATTCTTAGATGTAGAAAGAAATCCCATATGTCTTAGCTAGCAATTTGATTTTAAAGATATGAAAAGAGTAATTTAGTGGTTAGTTCTTTAGGGAAAGCAACATATATATGCCAAAAACTTTTTGAAAGTTTTGTGTTATATATATATATATATATATATATACACACATACACAATATATATAAGCAGATATATAAAAATGGTGCACACAGTTTCTGAAAAAAATATCTAATATCTCTAAATTTATTTTCCATGAACTTTTGAACTTTTTATTCTCTTCTTGTCAATATATATATGTGAATATAAGCAACTTAAATCATATATACATGGAACCATATAATCTATACATATATATTTCCACAGTAAACCCATAGAATGCCATTATGTCTGTATAGATGTATACCTATTCTAAAAGTAAACTCACAGCCACAGAGTTTACTTTCATTCAAAGCAACTGTGTACATGGATTTTGATATTGTAATTCTTTTACAGGGGAGAGCGCGAACGCCCTCCCCCTCTACCACAAATGATGCAGTCGAGTTTCCCACATTTGGGGAAATGGCAGAGGTCAGCGCCCCCGGAGTGTAATGGGTGAGCCCCTGGGAAAACCACTTTCCTGATCATGTTCTCTCCCCTGCCAAATAAATGTGATACTGTACATTTTTATGGAGAAAAAAAGCCCCATCTTTGTTTTGTTTTGTTTTGGGGGGGCACCACTGTCCTCTGGTGGTCGTGGGCCCATCTTTAATCCATGGAATGCATACCAGTTTAAAAATCTTGCCAAACCTCATTTCTGTGGTTTAGGAAATTAGCTAAGGCTTATTGCTTTCTTTTTTAAACAACTGAAAAATGTACCAGGAAAGCAAAACCCTAAAGGCTTTGGCTTTCAAAGAGTGTGTGGCACACACACACACACACACACACACACACACACACACACACACCTCAAAAGCTTATAATTACTTGATATGCAGTTTAAAAAAATATATTGAAATTTTATCTCATACAATGACTTGAAGGCCATCACTGATTTACAGAGATAGCTATCATTAAGACAGCCTTTGGATTTTTCCAATGGCTTGTTAAGATTTGAAGAAATACCGAATTGGAAACATTTCCCAACCTGTCTTTCAAGTGTCAAATGAAGTTTCCCTGTAACAGGCAAATACTCTGGATGTTTGGAACCTGAGGCAAGATTACTTCTAGAGAAAAGCTATTTTATTCTAATCATTATTCAATTAAATTAATTAATGAAGCTGAGAAATTCAAGAATAGTGGACTTACTTGATGAATTAATATTGTTGGTTTTTTGTTTTTGTTTAATCCTGCACAGTTTTATTGCAGATTTATCAGAATATATCCACTTGTGACTACATTTGACCTATTCCAAGGATGAACAAGGAACAGACAAATTGCGTGCCATCAGAATAACCATGCTTAACTTTAACTACACTGAATTCACCAATCCCAGTTATTTCATCCTGATGGGTGTTCCTGGTTTAGAAGACTTTCATATGTGGATATCCATCCCTTTCTGCTCAATGTATGTCGTTGCCCTCATTGGGAACACCATTATCCTTTACATCGTCAAAACAGAGACTGTTCTCCATGAACCCATGTTTTACTTTCTTTCCATGTTGGCCGCCACAGACCTCATCTTGTCAACCTCTACCCTTCCCAAGATGTTGGGTATCTTTTGGTTCAATTATCATGACATCAACTTCCATGCCTGTCTTACTCAGATGTATTTCATCCATGCTTTCTCTGGGGTGGAGTCAGGACTTCTAGTGGCCATGGCACTGGACCGCTATGTGGCAATCTGCAATCCTTTGAGGCACACATCTATACTAACAAACGTTGTGGTAGCCCAGGTTGGCATTATGGCACTTTTACGGGGTCTGGTGCTGATGACACCACATCCATTTCTAGTAAGAAAGTGGCCATACTGTCGCACCAATGTGGTCCCCCACACATACTGCGAGCATATGGCTGTGGTGAAATTGGCTTGCGCTGATATCTCCATCAATAGTCTGTATAGTTTAGCAGTCATTATCTTCATTGTTGGGACTGATGTGACATGCATCTGTCTGTCCTATGTACACATACTCCATACTGTATTCAGTCTCCCGTCTAAAGATGCCAGGTTGAAGACGCTCAGCACTTGTGGATCCCATGTCTGTGTCATCCTCACCTTCTATATCCCTGCTCTTTTTTCTTTCCTTACTCACCGATTTAGTAAGCAGATCCCACGCCATACCCACATTCTGTTGGCTAACATGTACTTACTGGTACCCCCGATGCTGAACCCCATCATCTATGGGGTGAGAACTAAACAGATCCGGGAATGTGTCATACAATTATTCACAAATAAAATAAGCTGAGAACTCTGCATCCAACTTTCAGTCTTACTCGCACATTCTCACATTGCTTTAATGAAAATGTCTTGGATTGTAGAACCAAGACTAATGAGAATTAAAATGAAAGTTACACTCACTATATTTAACTACATGAGCCTGTAGAAAGGATTTAAGAACATTTGTCTTTTTCTAACCCATTTAAGCACTTAATGAAAATTAAGATTGCTTAGTATTTTCTGTATGTGTGTTTATTGGGTATATTTGCAAAACGTGTATTATTCTATCATACAAGTTTTTATTCGGAACATTCTCCTGAGTATGACACTTCAGAGAAGAGATGTTAAAGAAAGTAATTATGACATCTCAAAGTAATTCTATAATCTATTTGTAATTTGGGAGTGGTAGTTATTGGTTGGAATAGAAAATTCAGTGATAAGAGTAATTCCCATCACTTTGCAAGTGATAAGAAGGGTACAATTTAGGACTTATAAAGAAATATGAAGTCTAAAATTAATCATATACATAATGATATCAGGTAACTTTTGAATTGCCAACCACATGCCGTAAGTTCAAACTCACCAGCAGTTCAGAGGGGGAAAGATGAGGCTTTCTGTAACTATCAAGATTCAGAAAGCCTCAAAAACCCTATACAGGGTTCCTATGAGTCTGAATATACTCCATACCAATGGGCTACTTATGGTATATAAATTCCATATTCAAACTTCTGGAAAATTGAAACAATCATAAGTCACTCCTCCTCATGTATCATAACTAAGTTAACTTCTATATTTATTAATTCAATCCTATTCTATGTGCCATGCACTTGTCTGGCTATTTAAAAACATAAAACAAACAATATTTCTTTCTTTGATGGAGTCTACAATTTAATAAGGAATGATTCCAAATATAAATAATGCATACTTATTATGATATCCATTCCTGTAGTCTTTAGAGCTACCCATTTCTCTTAGTCATTGACTTCATCAGTCATTGACTGATTTTGATTCTTGATTTTGTTCTTCACTTGTCCTATGGCTATATAGAGGACAATTTTAGTTTTGGTTCTATCTCATTAAAATTCTATGTGTTTCTGTTCGTGTATTTCCAGGATTTTCTGTTATATGGTGAATTGAGTCTTCCATGCTTATGTACCTCTTTGTCCTTATAATGTTCCTTGTTCTGAATGGCATTTTATTAGTAGTAAAATGAGACCTGATGCCTTTATGACTTCATAGGTGAAAAGTTAAGGATTCAAACCCACCAATGGCTCTGTGAAAGAATAATGGGGCTATTTTCTTTTGGGGGGGCATCACTGCCTTCTCGTGGTCATGGGAGCTACCCAGCTTTGCTCCTGAAGAGCTGCTGCTGGATTTGAACCGCCAAGCCCAGCGGCCACAGTCCTACAATGAGGCTATTTTCTATTGTAATTATCGACAGTCTCAGATACTCAAAGAAGAGTTCTATTCTGCTTTATCAGGTCTTGAAGAACCAGAAATGACTGTATGACAATAGCTTATATTAATACAGCTACTGAATTCATGGTATATATTTTTACTTTTGAGCTATCCATTTTCATTTAAAAAGGGCTGCTTCAGTCAAGATTTAGTTAAATCTTACATTTTATTGAAATTTATTACCTTTAACTGGTGTATTTAGACTATTTTTAGTTAAGGAATTAATGTGGATTTATTTTATCAGTTTCAAAATATTCTAAAAGCCTTAGCTGTATTTTTATTTATTTCCTTTTTATTATATTGTTTTACCCCCAATATACTTTCAAATTTGCATAATTTCCTATTTATCTTCAGTTATCTGTTGCCTTTTTCCTGTGTTTTTTTTAATTTAATGATTGATTTGCTTTGCCACTTTATCACTTTGAGACTTATATAATACTTAGGTGTATAGGGTGCCTGTACACCACAGAACATGTAATAGCACTTGTTATCTACTTGCTAGATATGAATAGTAACGAAACCTGTGTCCAGAAGTGGGCAAATAGTCTGATAGGTATAGGAAGGAGCAGGGAGATGGCAATATCTGTCCTGACTGAGACCTCCTGCTTTAGATATGCAGGGCACATTGACACTGTCATTTATGCTGTAGTTTTCATATGCACCAGAAAATGTTATAACTGCTCTTTGTTTTCAAGAATGATGGATATTTTAAAATTATGCTGCCCAATATAAGTCTTCTTATATTGAAGTATGAAATTACCATGATAGGTGCTCTTCCTTCACTTCTGTCTAACTTATCAAGTTTCCAACTGGTATAATTACTATTCAGCATGAAGGATCAATGTGTCAATTGAGGTCATATCAGTGACTTCAACAAAACAAAATCACTTCAGTTATATAAAAAGCAGCCTGACCTCAGGCAAGATACCTACAAATGGTGTTGTGGGGGATGGAATGGAAGGTAGAGATGATAGTGAGAATTACCTCCAAGACCAGGAGCCCAGGAAAAAAGAAACTACCTCCAAAGAGGGATTGTTCACGCCTGGGACCTTTATTTTAACTTTACCTCCAGAGTCATTAGAAAAATAAATCTCTGACTTCAAAATCACCCACTTGTGCTATTTTTGTTTTATAAGTACTCAGTACCCAAGACACTGGAACTTATTGGACAGGATGTAGACGAAACAGAAAATGTCTTTCCTATATTCCTGCTGCTAAGACTCTATCCTGGTCCTGTGGTCAGAAAGAATGGATACGTTGCAGATTTTGCATGCACATTTGTGTTTAATTGCTCAAGTCTTGCTTTCAAGTCAATAGAAGAAAAATTATAGGGGGCAGGGAGGGTAGGAGGATAAGATCTTCCACTGTTCCAGTCACTTATTTAAGTTTTGACTCCCTGTGTCAGCATGCTTGATTTGTTTAGTTTGTGGACTACTTCAAGTAACTATTTTATTTAATTATTTTTGGTAGTTTGTCATTTTTCTGTTTTTGCAGTTGAAAACACTTGTGGTTACAAGTCTGCACAGATTTAGCAGTTCTCTGTGTCCCTTTTTAATTTCCTTCCACTTCTCATTAAAACAAGAACAAACAAACAAAACAAAATAAAGAGCTCATTGTCATTACATCAATCTGATTCGTATTGGATCAGCAAGATCAGTAAGAACTGGCCTGTGGGTTTCTAAGGCTGTCACTATTTATGGGAATGGAAAGCCTCAACTTTCTCCCATAAAGCAGCTGGTGGTTTTGAACTGTTAACACTGCGTCTAGCAGTCCAATGGGTAGCTACCAAGACACCATTTCTCATTAGCATGTATTGTAGTAACATTATGTAATACCAAGTTAAAATAGGCAAGCCTATTTTACACATTTCTCAGTTTTCATAAGAGTTCCAGTGTTTGAAATCTTTAATGCCATGTAGACGATGAAAAAGAATTGTTCTAGATGTACACGGGCACATTAGGGTTTGCTGCCATCAATCCTAGTGGAGAGCAAAGTGGATGCCTCTCCTGTTCAGCAGTGAAGGTTGAATTCACCAAAGCAGGGATTGTGGAGAAGCCTAGCCATTTGCTGGTCTGGTAGAAATTTGAGAGATGGTATCTGTTATATCCATGGCCTTTACATCAATTTGGTGGCTTTTTTATGAACTTTTGATACCTCTTCCCATAGACACCTTATATTCACACAGGTTGGGGTGCTTCTTCCTTGTGGGCTTTGTTGCTTCCTTGCTAGGTGGCTACTTATTTAACTATAAGCGTAAGATCCCAGATGATATATCTTTAAATAGCCAGACACCACCAGCTTTCTTCATCAAAATTGCATATGTACCCATTTTGTCTTCAGAGATTGTGTGAGGAAGGTGAATGTCATACAATACTACACTATTTGAACAAACTACTCTTGTACTTTGGTAAGATTTAATATTGATATATTGTGTTGTGTAAGACAGGGCAAAAAAAACTATTACAGGGGGAAGAGGGAGTCTCTGGGTAAAAGTAGGGTGGGTAAGGTAGGGGATAATGGGAATCTGATTCAAAGAGGAGATCAAGAAGAAAGAAAATGTTTTGAAACTGTACGAAGCAATTGTACAACACTGCTTGATATGATTGAACTATGGAATGTTATGATATCTATAAGAAGATTATAATTTTTAAAAATGGAAAAAGAATAGAATTGCTCCTGAGGGAATTCAGAGTTCTTCCCCTGCCCTGCATACTGAGCTCAGATGGTGGAGGAAGAAATGAGGACATTTCCTTGGTTATCTCTGACCAGTAAGCACCTTCCACCCAGCGGAGCACTGGATTCTATGGTCATTCCAGTTTCACATCTCTGTCTCAAGTCTATATCTGAATCCCAGATTGCACCAGAGAAGCCACAGGGGGATCACAGAGTGCAAGAACAACATTTAAGTATTCTTCCACAGATGCTCTCTTAACCAGTTTCTTTCTGGCGTGCAGAGGGATGTTGAGTTTCAAAGACTTGTGACAGTCCCTCTTCATTGGGAAGCTGCTTCATGAGGTGCAAAAGTCAGAGCCGAAAGAATTCTTTTAAAATTATGTGGACATTGTAGAGCTAATCACCAAGAGATGTGGAAAAGGACGTCATTTTAGTTTTGTTGTGTTTGATGATTGAACCAGTTCAGAAGATTCTTAGCAACCCATTTAGCATGTTCAGAGGTGAAGTCCATCTGAATGTAGTAAAAAAGACTCCAGGGGCCAGGGAAGGAGATTGATGAGATAACTTCCTGTGGGGCCCAGAAGCCCTCATGTGCACTGAGTGGTAGAATGAGAGGCTTCCCACTGGAGACATGTGCAAAACCAGGATTTGAAATGAGAACCGGGATCGCTCCAAGTCAGTGAATACTTCCTCACTGGTGTGAACACTCCAGCATAAAAGAGTCCATGACCCTAGTCTGCTATCAACTGCTTACGCATGGACACTTTCATTCCTTTTTGTGTTCATAGTGTATGCAAACTTTCCTTTTTCCTCTCCTGGTCTTTAAGCTTCCCTTTATAATTTTTTGGAATGGTTTTTCAGGAAAACACCTTTTGAAAAAACAACAACAACAAAAAAAAAAAACCCTGAATGTTCTTACATATACAAACCGGGTTTCTTAAAAAAAAAAAAAAAAAAAAACAGCTATTTTCTCAAAGGGATGTGTCTTGCTTATGAGGAACATTTCTTATGCTTCATTCATTAGAACAGTTCTTACTTATTTTCTAGTATTTGAAAAATCTGCCAGAAATACATGATTTGATGAGACATTTTGAACGCAGGAAAAACTGAAATGCTTTTGGAAATGATAGCAACCTTCTATTGTGGTAAATTGCCATTTTGATGGAATTGGGAAAATCGAAAATTTTGATTCCTGCTGGTATAGTTAGAAATGAAATTAAGATGTTAAAGTTTTTTTTCTTTTGAAGCAAAAAAAGAGAACAATATCAAGGCCTACTGTTATTTTATTGTTGAAATTAAAATAGTGAGAAATAGGTTTTAAATGTGTTCACTGCAACTGATGTGCTTTTCTCTTGAACTATTACTGCTTTTGAGGTAGCTTTTCTGATTTTAATTTGCATTTGTAAACACACACATCCCTTCCAAATCTGACAGGCAAAACCCAGCAAGACTGTTATAACTTCTCTTATCTTTGATTTCATATTGGAAAATGAATAAGGAAAATACTAAAAGCAAAAATTCTAAAAGATAAAATAAAAATAATAATTTCCATTTGAAATAGTGTAAAGTACATTAGTTAAATGCAAAGATGAACTATTGGAAATATTTAAGATAAAGTAAAATAAATAATGCTCTTTGTCAACAGCATCAATTGTATATTTCAAAAATTATTCAGTTAAACTCTTATTCTAGGTCATATCCATTTATCTTCTACCATCCTTCCCATATTTAGAGTCTATGTATTATTAACACATAAAATGGCCTCTGGCTTTGAGTTGTTAAACTCACTTAGCTATCAAGCAGAAATCCACACATATATCTAGTCCCCTCAAGACTAGTTCAAGGTCATAGACCTAAGAGAAATGCATTATGGCTATGCAAGTCAAGAACCTTATCATTATCTTTGTGTGTGTGTGTGTGTGTGTGTGTGTGTGTGTGCGCATGTGGCATCACTGCCCTGGTGGGAGTAGGAAGCTCAGACTTGTTCCTGGAGACCTGCTGCTGGATTTGAACTGTCAACCCTATGGGGCTCAGTCCTGCACACAACCACTAGACCACCAGGACTCAGCCATTTCTCATTATCTTTGTATAGACTGTTGAACCCAAAGTTAGTGTGCTTTTAACCTGCTTCACTGAGCAGGTTAAAATAAGAGCCAGAAATAGCACTGTAGGCATGTGGAATCCAAATGAAGTTTCAAGATCAATTTTACTCACTCACCCAACTCATTAGTTTGTGTTTATATTTCTTAATAGAAAGACTTCCAAAAAAAGCAAATTAAATGGAAATATAAGTAAATGACAGAGAGTAGAATAAAATAAATAAGAGCACATATCATGAATGACTTCAGGATACTCTCTGAGCTCCTTAAAACAAACAAAATGCTGCACTCACTGTTGTCAAGGCAATGCCAACTTACAGTGACCTGATAGGTTAAAGTAGAATTGTCCTTCCTTTTGAGTTTCTCAGTCTGTACATTTTTATAGAAGCAGACAGTTTATCTTTCTTCTGAGGAACAGCGCCAACAAATTTATCTTTAACATCTCTAACACAGCCACCATATTCTGAGGTGCTTCATGTATTCGCCTGTTTTGTTGGTTTTCGTACCTCCTGATTTTTACACTCCTCCATTGCTTTACTACCTGTGTGGTTTCTTTCCTTATCAACTTGATAATACACAAATATTTTATTTCAGAGACAGAATTGAGTGAATAATGTGTGTTCCAATTACCTCCTGATTAGAATGAGAAAGTATGACTTCGGAAAACTAATAATGATGAAATCTAATAATTAATTGAAGAAAGGCATCCAAAATAGTTACATCAGTCAAATAATTAAATATTTGCATAATTAAATATTTACAACTCTTTGTTGTCAAATCAATTCTGACACATAGTGACCTGGTGAAGCAGATGAGAACTTCTCAGGTTTTCCCACTCAGTGATCCTGATGGCCACAGACAGACACATTTTTCTACCATTGACCTTCGAATTACTGCCCTTTTCATCAGCAGCCAAGCACATAACCATATGCAATGAGGGTTTAGCACTTAGAACTTCCCTTTTGTCTCAACTCTGCATAATTTTATTTTTATTATTGTTATCAGAATAGTATTATCTCCATACACTCAAAAGCGAGAATGAATATTTCGCTGACTCTCACAATCTTCTCTCATTCTCAATTAGAAAACAATTTTAATAGTATATTGCAAGTGAAAGTGGAAACTCACATCAAAAGCACTGAATGTGGGTTTAGGAGTTCCAAAGTATGAGGACTATATGCCTGAGAAACAGTGACCTAAATTCAATAGTGAACATTCTGAGAGACACGCATGCTTAAAGAGAACTTGAAAGAATTTATCAATATTTTAATACATTTAAGTCACTCTTTCTTTACAAATATTCTTACAACTCGGTCCCGAATTTGTTTTGTCCTAACTCCATAAATAACTGGATTTAAACACGGAGGTACAACCACATACAGATTAGCCAAAAGGATGTGAATGTAACGGGGGACATTTTTACCAAACCGGTGAGTCATAAAGGAGAAAAATGCTGGTGTATAAAAGGCCAGAATGACACAGACATGTGAACCACATGTGCTAAGGGCTTTGAGTCTGGCATCCCTGGAAGGAAGGCGGAAAACAGCATGGAGAATCTGGACATAAGAGAGGGCAATGAGGATCAAGTCAAAGATCAGGGCGGCAATGGTAAATAAGCCATAAATAATATTGACTCTTATGCTAGCACAGGCAAGACGAGCAATCCCCATGTGTTCACAGTAGGTATGAGGGATAACATAATGTCCACAAAAGGGCAATCTCTTGAGAAGAGGGCAGAAGGGGATGACAAGAAGGACAGGCCTCCCCACTACAAAGGAGGCCATGATGGCTACCACTTTGTTGGTGAGGATAGTTGTATATCTCAGTGGGTAGCAAATGGCAACAAAACGGTCGATTGCCATGGCCAGGAGCACAACAGATTCCATACCAGTGTAGGTATGGATGAAGAACATTTGGATAAGACAGCCTTCAAAACTTATCTCTCCAAGATTGAACCAGAAGATGGCCAACATCTTGGGAATGGTAGAAGTGGAGAGTCCTAAATCGATAAAGGACAGAAGAGCCAGAAAGTAGAACATGGGCTGATGAAGACTTTGCTCATTCTTGATCACAAACAGGATCGTGACATTACCCACAAGTGCTATGAGATAAACAACAAAGAATGGGAAGGCAATCCAGATGTGGAAAGCTTCCAGACCTGGGACACCCAGGAGAAGGAAGACGGAGGGATATGAAGCACTACCATTTGCAGAGGGCATTCTGTTGAGGCCTCTTGGAGAACACTGTCTTCTTCAATATTCCTGGGGAAACACATACAGACACAAAATAGATGATAATTGAATACAACTAGATATAACAGTTTGTCAGTAAAACTGTTAACACACATCAAGATAATTCGAGCATGATAAGCTATCAAAGACATTTAGTTTGCCTCTCCTACTATAGAGAGATTATTGTACAGTACTATACGGATTTTAAGGAATTCAAAGGGATTTTCTCTTTTTTTCAATATGACGCTGTGATACATCCTATTTGAGTCATTCTTTTGTGAAATGCACATTCATCTATGATTAGCAATCAATTGAAAATGCTTTTGATGAACAGAACATTTCTAAAATTCTTTATGCGACTTTATTAGTATAAGTTATTGAAGAGAAAAGGAAAAAAACCTTTATAAAATGCCATTGAGTAGGAAGATTAAATGAAATGTGACTTGTGATGTGAAGTTCAAAAGATATCTAAATATCTTTTTGATATAAGATTCATCTAAAATGTTATGAGTCATTCTTTTTTGTCTCAAAACCTGTAAGTCATTCTTATTACACTTATTTTCCTTTAAAGAAATGGTGCACTAATTTTCTAACAATAAAACTCTGCTTTGCCACCTTATTCTTAATTAGTAAAAAAGATTAATCACTAAATTAAACACCCCCCCAGAAAAAACAACCAAAAAAATCACTCTCCACTTGTCTTAAAAAAAACCTTGAAAAGGGAACTGTATTTAATGAAATTTAGTGTTCATTTATGATATTAAAACAAACTCTAAGAAAATTAGGAAAAGGGGAACATAGCCACTGTGATGAAAGGCATGTATAAAAATCTGTAGCTAGCATTTCCCAGAATGATAACATAATAGTTATTTGCCTCCTAAGATGAGGATAAGGGAAGAACATCAAACAATCGCTATTTATTTAATGTTTTTGCTAGAGGTCCTAACAAGCTCATATTTTTAAAAAGGGAGACATAGAGATCGGAATGACAAAAGTAAACTTGCCCTAGGCACAAATGACAAAAATGTTACATAAAAAGCATTTACTATATTATAGTTAACCATTTAGGATATTTCCCACTTGTATGATCAGAATCAGTATTTCTAATCACAGCTAGAGCACAATTAAAAATTCTGTCCTTTAAAATCTCAATAAGCATTGACATGAAGTATTTAGCAATATCTACTAGAAATGATATGACAAGGGCAAAAATTAAAGATAACCTAATTAAATTGAAAAATATATCTATTAATGATTTTTAAGATGCAAATTTGTAAGATGTCAATTATTTCAAAATTAGTACACAAATTCAAGACTGTTTCAGTCAATGTGAACACATGCATATTCTTTCTAGAATAATGATGAAAATACACAGAACACAGTGGAAAAAGAATTACAAACTGAGGAATTTAAATGAAAATTATTCAATCTATAAAAATATAATAATCAAAACATTTTTATAATTACATGATGATAGATAAACTGATAAGGATTGTAGGCTTTTTTTTGTTTTTTGTTTTTGGGTATCACTGCTCTCCAGTGGTGGGAGTAGGAGGCCCAGCCCCACTGCTGGAATTGAACCTCCGTCCCAGTGGGCCACAGTCCCACGCACAACCACTATGCCACCGGAGCTCAGCCCTGATAAGGATTGTAATAGACAAATATTTCATGTTCTATTAATTGTATAATAGTGTCAAGGAAGCAAGTCCATGAGAATGCTGGTTACCCTTCCAACCATGTTCATACAAATGAATAGCCATAAGAAAACAACTGAGCCTTGAGCTCAACCTCCTACTATACCCAAAAGATCTTATTTCTATATTTCATTGACTTCAAAAAGCATTAAATTCTAGTTATTACTATATTTCAAAAATATGCAACACAATACAAATCCATGATTTCTCAGTGCATTAAAAAAAAACACAAAATGTGCCAGGTAGATGTCATTTAATTATTTTTTTTCTTTAAAAAAGTGAATTTAGGACACATTTTAAAAGAAAATATTTACAGTTCTTGTTTCTAACAGTGGCCACACTCTAAAATGAAATGACATTCATACCAAAAAAATGTCATCGAAAAGGAAGCAGAGTCTTAAAGTAACACATCACAAAACAATCATCCAAATGTCAGATATTACTAAAAGTAGTAAACATCAGGAAATGTACATTGAAATAGAATGAAATATTCCTAAATTTAGAACAAATAGCAGCACTAAAGTCTGGCGAGAATGTGAAGCAATGCGATCTTGTACACTGACAGGGCCAGTTGAATATAGAGCAATGTTGAAAGGGAGGAGGATTATTTATAAATTTAATTACAAACCACAGCAGTCATTTTACACAATTTAATCCCTTTTTGCAGAAGATTAGCTTCACAGTTGTTCACACACTATTTGTACATGAATGAGGTGAAATTCCAAAACAAGGCAGAACACCAGCGGATTGACTTAATATGTTCTTTACAATTCTTCCAAAATGTCCCTTTAGTATAATATTGGATATATATATATATATATATCATTATTTTTATGCTAAATCAACCAAATTCCATACCACTTTTAGGATAATTTAATTCTCATGTCTGAGAACCAAGAATTTCATAAACTGGAAATGTCCCAACCAGATAGTCTCCAGGATGCCTTTTGTCCCTCTACTTGACATATAACCACTTTTATTTTTGTGCTTTACTTAAATAAATGTTTGTTCTAGAAAAAGAGTTTATTGAAGAAAATACTATCAATATTTGACAAATGTTTTCTGCGAATAATCGCATAAAAATTTCATAACAACCCTAGGAAGTACATATTTTATCATAGCAGATTTTAGGCCAAAAGCTAAATTCAAGTGAGTCTGAAGAACATCTTTTAGGTAACTTGAGTGGAATGACGAAGATTCAAATGTGGCTCTCATTATTAAACCACATATCTATCCTTTATTAAAAGATTCTTTTGATTAGTAAGGCATAGAAGAATGGAGTAAAAATGGGTTTTTACATTTTCCACTGCAATGGTATTTGAAGTTCATATATCTTTAAAAATTATGGAAAAAATGGTAATATATTGATATACCTTGAATGATCTGTCTTCATTATTTCCTGTAGTGGTCAGCAGTGAAAATACAGAATTAAATTTTGGAAACAGATAGTGTTGACTGTTTCAAATTACAGTGAACATAAATCAAAGTTGTTGCATTATACATATGAAAATGACTATATTTTAATAGGAATACATGTACTTCAAATATTTTACAGAAATATAGACAGATTATAATGAATTTTTCCACAAATTTATGAAGTGCATATATTATATATAGATACATATATATACACACATATTTGAATAATATTTAAAAGGGATAAATAAGCAAGTGGCTATCTCTTTTAATATAATGTCATATATCCTTGTCTTTTAATCCATTTTAGCGTGAATAATTTGTCATTACTATTTATGGGAATGATTGTTGGTATTACTATCTAGTTCTGTAAAGACAATATCTCAGTAGCAATATATACATGATAATCATTATCTCAGAAGGAAGCAAGGAAACTGAGTTCCAGGCATTCATTTCTAAAATAAATGTAGATATTCCAATTGGTATCATAAATGAAATATTTGTTCTGAGTATCCTCATAATATGCCATGCATATCATACACATCTAGTTACCAAATGAGTACTGAAATTTTCAGAATTCAGGGAATTATGATGTCATTCAATAATAATAGTATTTAGTCTGGGATGAAGACACAAATTACTGGGAATTTCCTGTGAAGTATGGAATTTATTGATTAGAATGGAACTAAGAACAGTCAAGGAAACATATTATGCATCACTCTATCTGTGACACTTAATTTATCTCAAGACTTGGGTTTTTGTCAGGAGATGCCACTCCTTGGAAAAGATCATCATATTCAATAAAGATAAAGAAGAGCCTCAACAAAAAAGATAGACACAGTGGCTGCAACAATGGAGCAAGCATAAGAAACGTTGTGAGGATGGTGCAGCACAGCAGTGTTTTGCTCTGCTACAAATAGGGTCATTATAAATCACAGCTGAGACAAAGGCATTTAACAACTTGTGACAAATATGTTTACAGAATCTTATCCTCAATCACAACTCTACCAGGTGGGAAAGGTATTATCACTCGCGATCTGCATTTTGCAATATAAAGTACAGCCCCTGTTTGCAATTTAAAAAATAAAGAAACTCTCCCAGAGATGTCACTCTACTGACCACCCATTGTTTTCCTTCCACATTCTATGATTCTGGATCTTTATCAGGCATTAGGCTACTTTCTACACTGAAACGACATCGATCTAATGTCAGGAGCTACCTGTATATAGCATATTGGCGGATATAAAGGGATGTTGGCAGCGCATCTTGGACCAGCTTCATATCTTAAATGATACTACCTGAGGTGACTTCCAGAAATTCTCCTCAAGGTTGCCAGGGCTGGTCTGGCCCACCTTAACTATGGCCTGGATTGGCTTTTGAGGGAAAACATTCTGGCTCTCCCTGCAGCAACAGACTGTCTTTCTTGCTTAGTATCCCTCAAGAGGAACATTTTATGAGAGGAGTTAGTTCCCTTGGGAAGCATTTCCTTTGCTAGTTTCTCTCAGGACTGAACGCATCTGAGAGCTTGTGCTAAGCACAATGAAACTTTTTATCTCCTGGTGGTCCAAGCCTGTACTGACTGAAAATCTACTTCCTTTACTCCCCTGTGAACATTTTCACTTTACTTCTTGGGTAGTGTAGCAGCCTATCTGGGCATCAATTCAACTGTAATAGGGAAGGGAAGAGTAGAATTGAAACTAGAGATGAATCACTGAATAATTATTGAACCCATGTATTAAAATACCTTTGTAAAGCTGGGAAGGCTGTTCCACAACTGATGAGTTTTCTGTCATTAAAATTTTCCTTTTTCTTTGTTAATTCTTGAATAGAGTTGTCAACAAATAAAAGTAATATCACATGCAAGTAAAATGAGGCAAAAGATATATGTTTGAAGTTGCACTAATATGTGGACAAGGAAGTGAAGGAAATCCAAGTTGGATTCAGAAGATGGTGTATAGTAAAAAATATCATTCTGCATCTTAGATGAATGTGGGCTGAAAGCAGAAAGTGCCAGACAGTTATTAACCTGTGTTTTATTGACTAGGCAAATGCATTCAATTACATTTGACCATAGCAAATTACAGGTAACATTGTCAATGCTGGAAACTGCAGAATACCTAATTTTGTTCATGCCAAACCCATATATAAGTCAATAGGAAGTTGCTTGAATGCGACAAGGAGAGATTGCATGGTTTAAAATAAGAAATAAATAAAGTGTATCAGGAATATGTCCTTCCACTGTTTATTTAATTTGTATGCTGATAAAGTATATCAGGGATATGACTTTCCACTATGTTTTTTCAACTTATATGTTGAGAAAATAATCTGCGGAGCTGGAATATATAAATATACCATATCATTATTGAAAGATAATACATTAATAGCCCGCTATATGCAGGAAATACAAGCTTTCTTGTTGAAGGTAAAGGAGTCTTAAAATACTTAAGAATGAAGAGAAAAGACAGCAGCTTTTAGTACTTTAACATAAAGAGAAAGATATCCTTACCACTGTACCAGATATCATGATAATAGAGAAATGGTTGGAGTTGGTAATAATTTCCTTTGACTTAGATTCTCAGTTAACACCCAAGGAAGCAGTGGTCAGTGCATCAATGTCCCATACAGAGTGTTCCTGCTGCACAAGACCTCTTTAATGAGCTAAAGATCAAAGATGTTGCTTTGTGTATTAAGTTGGAGCTGATCTAAGCCATGATATTTTCATATGCCTTAAGTGAGTACAAAATTTGTATGATGAATAGGGAAGACAAAAGAAGACTTAACGCATTTGGATTATGATTTTGGTGAAGACTATAACGTATACTTTCAATTATCACAAGAGTCCCAAATTCTTTTTTTAAATCATTCTATTGAGGGCTTGCGCAACTTTTGTTTCACAATCCATACACACATTCATTGTGTCAAGCACATTTGTACAGTTGTTGTCATCATCATTCTCAAAACATACACTTTCCACTTGAATCTTTGGCATCAGCTCCTCATTTTTCCCCTCCCTCCCTGATCCCCGCTTCTTCATGAACCCTTGACAATTTATAAATTATTATTATGCCATATTTTACACTGTCAGATATCTACCTTCACCCACTCTTCTGTTGTCCATCTTTCAGGGAGAAGGCCATATGTAGATCCTTGTAATCAGGTTCCCCTTTCTAACCCACCTTACATCCACCCTCCCAGTATTGCAACTCTCACCATTAGTCCTGAAGGAATCACCTGTCATGAGCCCATGTCTGCAGTTCCTATCTATACCCACGTACATCCTCTCATCTAGCTGGACACATAAGGTAGAACTGGGATCATGATAGTTGGGGAGAGGAAGCATTCAAGAACTAGAGAAAAGATGAATACTTCATTGCTACTACATTGTACCCTGACTGGCTGGTCTCCTCCCTGAGACCTTTCTGAAAGGGGATGTCCAGTTGCCTATGGATAGGCTTTGGATCCCCAATAGGCTGGCCCCATCATTGACAATGATATGAATTTTGTTCCTTGGTGCCTGATTCCTGATCCTTTCAACACTTCGTGATCACACAGGCTGATGTGCTTCTTCCTTGTGGGTTGCTTCTGAGCTAGATGACCACTTGTTTAACTTCAAACCTTTAAGACCTCAGACATTATGTCTTTTGATAGCCAGTAACCATCAGCTTTCTTCACCACATTTGCTTATGTACAAATTTGTCTTCAGTGATTGTACCAGGAAGGTGAGCATTGTGGAATGTCAGTTTAGTGGAACAAAGTGTTTTTGAGGGAATTCTTGAATGGAAGCCCAATGTCCACCTGCTACTTTAATACTAAACCTATATGTGCATAGATCTATTTCCCCATCATTATATATAAATATATTGTAAACATACTTGCATTTAGGCCTCTATAAAAAAACCTTTGCCTCCCAGTTCTTTCCTCTATTTCCTTTTACTTTTCTCTTGTCCCACTACCATGCTTAGCCTTCATTTGAGTTTCAGTAATTCTTCTTGGTTACATTACCCTTAGCCAAACCTCACCAGACCTCCTGCACCCTCCTTGCCACCTATTTTGGATCATTTGTTGTGTCCCTGTCCCTGGGCATGTTAACACCACTCCTTTTTCCCCTCCTCCCCTTCTCCTAAGTACCTCCGCCCAAACTATCTGTCCTGTTGTATTCTCCTCCAGATTGTTTATCTAGGTATGCTCCCTTCTTGATTCACTCTATTTTTTTTTTAGTTTTTTGGGGGCATCACTGCCCTCAGGTGGTGGGAGTAGGAGGCCCAGCCTTTGCTCCTGTGAGCTGGAATTGAACCTCCATCCCAGTGGACCGCAGTCCTGCGCACAACCACTACACCACCAGGGCTCAACCCTATTTGGGGGGTTCACACCCACGGCTTCCTCACCACGTGACCCCAGAAATGTCCTCTATTGCAGTCTGCTCAAGTAAGAGTACAGTGTGACACGTGCTGCTAGTTTGCCCAGTCCCCACCATGCCCCATTATTTCCCCACAAGGACGTCCTCCTCTGAGACTAAGGTGCCAGTGTGGGGCCTGGTCTGGCTCTCTATTTCTCTTTCTCCCTCCTGGCCTGCCTCCATGTGGGTGTGGCTTGCTGGCCCCTCCCTTCAACCTGTAGGTTCAGTTCCATTCATCGCTACATCCACTTCCAGGGAGGGGTGCTGTTTGGTTTTGGTTGGGGCCAGTGCTGTCATTCTCTCTTTTGATGCATCCTCCCACGTGGTCACACTGTCCTCATGGTTTGGTGCATCACAGTAGGGTCTGCATGCCCACTCCAGGTTCTGTGGAGACAGGACCAGTACTTTTCCCCTAGATGGATTAGTACCCTGCTCCCTCTGCCATCATTTCACTTTCATTCCTACTTTCCCCCGCCCCCTTTTCCCATTGTTGTGTACATGTACCTCCTTGGATTTGGTCCAACCTCCTACCAGTTCTCTGGGAGGAGAAATTTTCAACCCCAATTTTATGATATAGATGGTTTCTCTTCTATATCTACTATGCTGATTGCACTTACCTCAGGGGACTCATGTTGTACTTCTCCTTTTATGATTAGCTGACTTTGCTTAGCATAATTTCCTCAAATTCTTCTTAAGAAAAGATGCGTTTCATGTGCTTTTCAGTGCTTTTGAGTGATGCACAGTACTCCATTGTGTGTATGTGCTAGAGTTTACTGATCCACTCATCTACCAATGGGAATTTAGATTATTTCCAACTCTTTGTGGCTGTGGATTGCACTGCAATAAACATTGGTGCACATACAATTGGTCGTGGTTTATTTCTTACCCCTTCTGAGTTTATACCCAATAGAAGAATAACTGGATCATAAGATAACTCAATTTCCATCTTTTTAAGCATCACTAGATCACTTTCCATAGTGGCTGTACCAGCAATGTAGGAGAGTACCTGTCTTGCCACATCTCCTCCAACATGTGCTGCTCTCTGGTTTTCTGATTAGAGTCAGCATCAAAGGTGTTTGATGGTATCTGGTGGTTGTTTGGATTTGCATTTCTCTAATGACTGGCGATCGAGAACATTTTCTCATGTTTATTGGACATGTGGGTCTCTTCCCTACTGAAATTTTTTCTTCCGTTCTTTTTCCCATTTCTTCAAAGGGTGAACTGCTTTCCCTCTTTTTGCAGGCAAGGAGGGTATTGTAGATTTTTGTAATAAAACCTTTGTCTGTTGTGTTCCATCACTAAAAATTCTCTACCGGTCTGTGGGTTGCCTTGTTATCCTCTTGTTAAATCTTTTGATGTACACAGGTGTTTTATCCTTTGTAAATCTCATTTGTCAATTTCAGTTTCCCCTGAAATTTGTTTTCAGTTTTTTCCTATTCTTTGAAGATTGTTGGTATTGGAATTGAGATAGCATTGATTTTATAAAGTGTCTAGGTAGAATAGATAACTTTACTATATTGAGTCTTCTGATAATTGAGCATGGGGTAGTCCTCCATTTGTGGAGGTTGCTTTTGGTTTCCTGTAGTAGGGTCTTATAAGTTTCCTTAAAGAGGTCTTTTGGTTTTTTTTGTTGTTGTTATTGTTGCTAAATAAATTCATAGATATTTCAGTTTGTTCTAGGCTGCTATGAATTATATTGTTTTCTTGAGCTCCTCTTCCAAGGTCATGTCCAATGTATATAGCAAATCAATCGACTTTTGTTTGCATTTCTTCTATGCTGCCACTCTTCCATATTTTGCTGTCACTGTCAGTACTCTAGTTGTTGAGCTTTTAGAATTTTTAATGTACAAAATTGTGTCATCTGCAAATAATGATAACTTAACCTCCTCCTCTCCCAATTGGATATCTTTGATGTCCTTCTGTTTTAGCTAGGACCTCCAGTACGACATTGAATAGAAGTTTGGACAAAGGTCATTTTTATTTAGTCCCCTTTTTCAGTGGGATTGATTTCATCTTTCTCCATTTACTGTGATGATAGCTGTTGGTTTTTTATAGATATCTTGTATTAATTTGAGGAACTACCCTTTCATTCCTTAATTAATTATGGGTGCTGATGTTGTCAAGTGTTTTTTCTGCATCAATAGGTATTATAATGTTGTTCTTCTACTTTTGCTTATCAATGTGGTATATAATATTGATGGCTTTTCAGATGTTAAACCATCCCTGCATCTCTGGGATGAATCCTACCTGATCCTGATGGATGAAATATTTTATATATTTTTGTATTCTATTGAACAATATCTTGTTGAAGATTTTTGCATCAACGTTCATTAGAGATATCAATCTATAGTTCCCTTTCCCTGTAGGATTCCTGCACTATTTGGGAATCAAAGTTATACTGGCTTCTTAAGATGAGTTTGGGAGTTTGCCATCCATCCTACACTCTGGAGTATTTTGTGGAGGATTGGTATCAGTTCTTCTCTCAATGCTTTGTAGACCTCTCCAGTTAAGCCATCTGCTCTGAGAGCTTTTTTCATTGGTAGCTTCTTGATAACTCTGTTTCTTCTTTTCCATTGTTCTTTTGTGTTCGCAGTGGATCAACTCTG
The DNA here is from genome assembly GCA_004026705.1 of Nesogale talazaci. Lineage (NCBI taxonomy): Eukaryota > Metazoa > Chordata > Mammalia > Afrosoricida > Tenrecidae > Nesogale > Nesogale talazaci. Next base: position 43,264 of record PVJH01010217.1, on the reverse strand, counting down.
CCCTGATTTTAATTTTTTCTTTTCTTTTTCTGTTGGAGAAATTATTCTTTTGATTCTGTTCTAGTGGTTGGAGGTTTTGTGAGAGCATACCCATCACAAGTCTCTTCCTTTTTTATATATGCCCTTATTCCTATCAAGCTAACTCTGAGGACCACTTTCACCATATCCCATCACTTTTGATATATTATTTTCTCATTAGCTTCTAGAACCTTTCTGACCTCCCCTCTACTCTGGGTCAGTACCCACTCATGTTGCAGGAGATCTTTCTTCATCCTCCAATGGTTTTCCCTTATTTTTCTAGTCATCCTCCAGCTGTATGTCATGATGCCTGGAGAAAGATGTCTGCATAATCTCTATGTGTTTGAATTTACTCAGGCTTACCGTGTCAACTGTGGTCTATTTTTGAAAATGTGCCATCTGTACTTGGGAAGAATGTGTATTTTTGCATTTGGACGGAAAATATTAACTTTGTCTATCAGATCTAGTTGCCTAATTGTAGTGTCCAGCTCTATAGTCCCTTTGCTGAGCTTCCTTCCCAACGATCCATCTGTCTCTGAAACCAGTGTATTACAGTCACCTACAATACCTGTTGACTATGTGATATCATTTTTTCATGTTCTGAATAGTCTGTCTGACACTTTTCATGGGTCTCTCATTTGGCACTTATATATTTATGATGCTCACTGATTCCTGGCAAAGTGATCCTTCGAACATGATAAAGTGCCCCTTCTCATCTCTTTTAATGGTTTGATCTTGAGATCTGTTTTGACTGAGATTAGCATTGTGATGCCCATGTTTTCTGAGTTGATGCTTACCTGGTATATCTGCCACCGGCCTTTCATTCTTTGTTTATTCTTGTCTGTGAGCTTACGATTGATGAGCTATGTTTTACAAACGAGTCTTCAAGCCTTTTAATTGCAGTGCAGAAGTTAAGGCCATTGACATTTAGAGTTATTATCATGATTTGTGGATTCATTCTAACAATCCTATCTTGGAAAAATATACCCATATTTGTTCTTTAGAAGCAGTGATGGTGAAATTTGGGATACATGGTGGGTAAAGACCAGCCCCAGTATGCTATCTTATTTATATTTAAGTTGTTTTCTCCAAATAAATTCTTTTCATACTTTTTCATATTTATGCTTTATGTAATTTAATTTTAGGCTTTAAATTAGTATATTGACTTATAAATGTTTCTCTTTACTTATAGTGAAATATTTATAACCAGTTTCTATATTACATTCTAGGTAATAAATTTCAGCAGCAGTCCTGAAGTCAAATAACTCATTTTAAGTTATAAAAATAAATTACTATCCATGCATTACTCAATATCTGAATCTCATCCTTTGTGTGCCAACTTGAACTGTCCATCACAAATGAGGTGTTATTTGACTCACAGAATCATAAAATTGTATGCACATAGATAGATCAGGCATAAGCAGGGCCAGATGGGACAAGTAACATATATGAAGAAGTGGCCCAAATGCTACACAGACCTACACCTATTACTTCACCTAGTCTGAGCCTATGTTCTTAGGAGTTCCTTATGATTGATTGAAAAAAGAAAACATGCTTTACTAGGAGATAATTCTACATGATCTGCAGAAACCATGCTAAAGTGTACAGCAACAGAACTGAAGCCACTTTCTGGCTGGTGACCAAGAACTTTGAAGACTAATGATTGTAAAATTTATGGCTAGGAGGCATGAAGAAGAAATATAGGTAGATCTGTCTTTTTGAGAGGGCAAAAAAAAAAGTGAAGACATTTGTGTTTCCTGTGAATGATCACCAAAGCTTTACCTCTGCAGTTAAGAATTTTAATAATCAAGCTAGTAAGATGATATATCTGTGGTAGTCACCCTCCTTTCACAACTACTGCTGATTACCCAATAGGCTTATGAACAATGTGACCAATGGAGGCAAGTATGAAGGCTTTGCAAGGACTCAAAAAGGATTCCTTTCACCAAAGTCAACTTGGCCATGGCCATTGCTACATGTCCAATCTGTCATCAGCAGACCCCCAAAACAAGTACAAGATATGAGATAATTTCTCAGGGAGATCAACAAGAAACATAGTGGCTGGTTGATTAGATAGGACACCTTTCATCATGGAAAGGATAGTAGTTTATTCTTACTAAAATAAACACTTATGCATGGTGTGGATTGTCTCTCTGGCATTTGTTGTCTCTGCCAAAACTATCATTTATGAACTTACAGAATGAAACATCACTATAAAGTCACAATAATTGCACTAGGTATGTGGTAATATTTTTCAGCTAGGAGACTAAATTCTCTAGGATGATCACATCTCCTGGCCAATATACAGTACTGATTCTCCAATATGCAGGATTCACAGGTTGAAGAACCAAGGGATGAAAATGGGAGTGGAACTATTCACTATTACTCCTAGTGACGCATTCACATTTTTGCTTCATGTGCCTATAAGACTTTGTTTTTTGAGTATGGAGATCTTTGTTTCAAAGGGAGGAATACTTGCACTTGAAGTGACAGAACTGAATTCCGTTCTCCTGGAAGTTAAGAATTTCTCCTGGTCATGTTGGGTTCCTCATTCCTTTTTATCAACAGGCAAATAGGAGTTTTACTCTATTGATTAGTGTGATTGATTCTAATTACCAAGGGGAAATTGGTTTGGTATTATATTATGGAAGCAAAGAGGAATCTGTTTGGCATTTAGGTGATTCATTAAGACTTTGTATGGGACTTCCATGTCCCATGATTAAAACAAAAGATAAGCTACCATAACTCAATTCTGCCATGAATAATAATCATCCAAGCCTTTGGTTACCTAGCCAAGTGGCTGAGTTTTTTAATGAGGACAAATGAATAGTGAAAGAAAGTAGTTCCAGGTGTCAGTTACAACTGAGATCAAATGGAAAAGTGAGGACTAGAAGTGTTATGTTAATTTATATCTTGTATGCTTGCATCAAATATTTATATTTTATTGACTTATAAAAGTGTTGTGATTTTGGTTGTATACATGTTGATTTTATCATGTTATGTGCAAGTATGACATTAGTCTTTGCTTGAACTATGTGCATTATTTAAAGATATGTGTGGAATCAATAAGTTAGCAAGGGGTGAATTGTGGTAGCTTATTTTTTGTGTCAACTTGACTTAATGGTTCAGCAGTTAAAGTCCAACAATACTCCATGATGTTACTTAACACAACATAATGAACTACAAAATGGGAAAATCCAAATCATCACAACTGGATCAATAGGTAACTTTATAATAAATGGAAACAAGATTGAAGTTGTCAAGGATTTTATTTTGCTTGAATTCACAGTCAATGTACATGGAAGTAGCATCGATATCTAATTTCAATTTTTTTAGTCATCATATTGTTCTTTATCTAGACAGTAAGATGAGATAGGTAAAAATTCATGCTTGAAGCAGATAATTTGAAAAACTGCACATTTTTATGATATTTATTGCAATTATTAATGTCTATCAACTTGACTAAGCCATGCACTCTTATAACATGGAGCTTGCATTTTGTGGCCTGATGTAATTATGAGCCACTTTGTGATATTATGTACTCTAAATCTTATACTCACATGCCAGTGAAACAAATATAGTGTGGGCTTGTCTTCAATTATAACCTTACTCAATTGACACTCTTACTCCAGTCATGCATTTACATAAGTCACATGCTGACTCTAGTGGAAGAAGAGTTTCCCGGGGAGTTCGAGCTCTATATGCATATATATGGGTGCTCTGGCAAGGCTCTTCCTTGCTCTGAAGCTTGTATCTGGCTCCTTATCTCATCTCCATGTCTTGGCACTTGACTGAGAAGCTTGTCATCAGCACCTTAGTGATTCATTAGCTTGTCATCTCTTCACCAAGTTTTACATTTGCCAGAGATAGGGAGGTTTATTCTGCCAAACTGGCCAATAAGCATCTGTGGAATTAATAAGATTTCAGTTTAACTGGAGGGCAAAGAGATAAATGGCTCAGGGAGCGACGCCTTTCTGTCTCCTTGCGCTCTGATGATGGGGCCACTGTGAGGCTCCCTTAACTAGGTCTCTGTCTCAATGTGCAAGCTACACTACCTGTGGGACACTCAACCCTTATACCATGTTGCTATACTTTGAGGTTCCTTTGAGATGTACTTTGCCACACTGCAGGGGACTGTTGGACTTTGTCCTCTGGCTGACTGCTGGTGAGCTGCCTTGCTGTTTGCAGCTTGTGGTGGGCTGTCTGTACTACTCTACAGAGGACTCAGCTGTCAGCTTTCTTGAGTTGCACCTAGCAGTCCTAGTGATTTGACAGACTGCTGGTATATTTACTGCCTCATGGAAGTAAGTTGAATTGAGCCCTCTATACTGCGTTGTGAACTAATTAGCTGTTTATTTCTTCATGTTGTGTCTTTATATGACCATTATGTACATATACAAATCATAAGTGCCCTGGGTTTGTTTCTAAAGAAAACCCTGTCTAACACAGTCAGCTTTCACAACTGTTGGATCTTAGGTCCATCAACATCTACAACCACATACGTCAGATGAAATCTCCAGCCTCCAGCCTGACACATGCATTAGGATATGCTAGCCTTCACAACTTAGCAAGATATATCCTAGATGTAAATTTGTCTATTATTTTGTCATATGTATAAAATAATGGGGGTCTTCAAAAATTGATGCAAAAATCCATTATCTTTAAATCCCTATTTTCAATGAGCTTTAGGAATCTACAGCTACTGTAGTTCTCTCTACATATATTCAACAATTCTGGTTTTCTAGAGAACTCAATTTGAGACACTAATGAATAAATTTAGCAAAGTGGCAGAATAGAAGTTACAAGTGCAAAATAAAATGTGTTAATTAAATTATTTTTCATTTTGCTAAGTTGAGATTGTAATTTACATATATTAAAAGTTATAGTACTATTAGATGATTTTAACAAATATCCATCTTAATGTGACTCCAAGCAAAATCAATACATATAACATTTTCATTATCTCATAGAGTTTTTATTTCATTCTTCTCCCCTGTAATCAGTTCTATCTCCCTAGTTCTTGGCCCAGTAAATTACTATTGCCTAGTACTCCTGTTTTACACTTTCTAAATTCCAAGCAAATTGAATTATACTGTGTGCCATAACTGGATTATGTGTGTTGAGTTCCACAGAAGGGACTCAAATCTACTTTAGCAATATATAATGAAAACTAAGAACTTTAATATCAAACTACAAGAGAAAACAAGGAATGAAAGTTGTAGGGAAACATATGCAAAATTTTCCCAAAACTTTTGCATTTTAATTACAAAATGAACTACAAATTTTTAGTGATAAAATTTAAAGAAGTCTTACATAGATATGGAGCAATATTACATGAATTGTCTGAAAGAACCATATTTTTTTCTGACTATACAGGAAATCATGATTTTGATGGTTTGCCCATCTTATTCCTAAATTGTTTTTGATAAATAAAATGTTTTAATATAGTGACATCAGAAACATGGAAACACTGTAGTAAGAAAAATAACATAATTTAAATGACACTGCAGGATGGGCCAATGTTTCATGTACAGAGACTGCAAAGCTATGTTGATGTCCTACTGTAAGGCAGACACCTTGGCCATCTTATTTTCTCACGCATGAAGTTGGAGATGTGCTACTTGGCAAACTGAAATTGTGTTTTAGTTTCAGAATATGATTTGCTTTTCTTGTAGTCTATCTGGGCAGCAGCTCAAGATTCCGTCCCACTTGCTAGACGACGAATGCCAGGTCACAGTGGTCATGCTCCTCCTTGATACTTACTGCCAATTTCAGTTCCAACATCTTCCCTGTATCTGCTTGGGTTTAAGAGACTCTCAGAACCTACTTCAACTTTCTTCTTAACTTAGAATCTTCGCTGCTCAGTGCTCTCTGTAACACACCTATTACAGAGGCATCCCAAGTTGTGAGTCTCACAGAGTCCCCATGGCCCCTAAGCCTGAGTTGGGAATTCTCACTGGAGATGCCAGAGAAGCTCCATCATGTGTTGTGGATTATACCTGACAAAGCAAAAAAATTGAGGACTTAAACTCATTTGGTCATAGGTCTTAGCATTTTATTGTAGGATTTATAGCATCCATAAGAGAGCATCCTATGCACAGCTATTGACTGATGCATATGTATTGAATACATGAATGAGTAAGAATAAAATAAGTTAAATAAAAACACACCCTAAAGCTTTCTGCCATCAAATTCATTACAACAAATAATAACCGCCCTGTAGGACAGGGTAGAACTGCCCTGAGTGTTTCTGAGAAATAATTCTGTGTGGGAGGAGAAAGCCTCCTCGTTCTACCTCCAGTGAAGAGCACTTTGTTTCAGTGGGTCTTACAAGTTTCTCTGCTTTGTAAGAGATCTAAACTTATTGAAATATTGAAGCAAGGTCATTTCAGATCCAAATGACCTCCTGTGGTAGTCACCTCACCTGGTGTCAATTTGAGGAGTAAGAGTCTAGCCTGTCAGTCTGGAGATAGTCAATGAGACCTCTGTGTGGGCGTGGTCTCCTCCTGAGAATTCTGGGAAATGTGGTAATTCCTTCTTGGAGGCAGGAGACACATTCTGCTTACTCCCTTGGAGACACTTGACTGACAAAACTGCTTCCCTGCGAGACACTGCAGCTGACAAAAGACCAGTGCTTAGAGCCAGACAAGTCACCTGGAAGTAACCAGATTTCTGAGGCCGAAGAAACCACAGAGAGACCCCTTCCAGCACTGAGATGCTTACCACACAAAATAAAGTAAATTTTATTTTTATGTATTTTAAATAATTTTCCCACAATTTTACAAACAAAAATATCATACTTCAAATCATTAAATGTTTTTAAAATCATTTTACCAGGGGTTGTTATAGCTTTTATCATAAACCGTCTTGTCAAGCACATTTGTACATATGCTACCATCATCATTTTCAAAACATTTTCTTTCTACTTGATCCCTTGATATTATTTTTCCCCTCGCTCCCCCATCTTTCCTCCTTCACGAATCCTTGATAATTTATAAATTATCATTTTTTCATATCTTCTACTGACTGCTGTCTCCCTTCACCCACTTTTCTGTTGTCCCTCCCCCTGGGAGGAGGTTGCATACTGATCATTGTGATTGTTTTTCCTATTCTTCCACCCCCATTTCTCTATGCTCCTGGAATTGATACTCTAATTATTGGTTCTGAGGGCTTTATCAGTCCTGGATTCTCTGTGTGCTTCCAGCTCTTATCTATACCAGTGTACATGCTCTCATCTAACAAGATTTATGAAGTAGAATTGGGGTCATGATATTTGCTGGGGTGGGAGGGGGAGGAGTATTAAAGAACTACAAGAAAGTTGAATGTTTTGTCAATGCTATACTGCTCCGTGACTTGCCGCTTCCCTGTGTCCCTTCTTTAAGGGAATATCCAATTATCTACAGAAGAACTTTGGATCTTCACTATGCCCTCTCCTTCAAGCACATCCATAAGACTTTTTGCTCTGGGTTTTTGATGATACTTGGTTCTATTGACACCTCATGATCACACATGATCATGTGTTGATGTGCTTCTTCCATGTACACTTTGTTGCTTATTTATCTTCAAGCCTTTCAGACCCCAGACATTATATCTTTTGATAGCCAGGCACCATCAATCAGCTTTCTTCACCACATTTGCTTATGCACCCATTTTTGTCTTCAGTGATCATGTTGGAAATCTGAGCATCTTGGAATACCAAGGTTATGAGAACAAAGTTCTTGTGTTGAGGTTGTACATGAGTAGAGGCCCAGTGTCCATCCACTACCTTAATACTTCACATATAAATACATTTACATAGATCTATTCCCTATTGCTATACCTAAATATATTTACATATGTACATGTCTGTATATTGACCTCTATAAATGTCCTTTTTCTCCAGGTTCTTTCCTCTATTTACTTTTACTTTTCTCTTGTCCCACTATTATGTTCAGCCTTCATTCAGCTTACATTATTCCCCTTGGCTACTTTGCACTTAAAACTTTTTGATCTATGAAGTGAAAGAACACGCTTGAAAATTGAAATATAATTTTAATTTGAAATGGTAACTATTGATTTTGCCTTATTTTCATTGTGCTTAATATGTAATGCATTTTGTTTGTTTTTTGGGTGGGAGGCATCACTGCCCTCTGGTGGTTGTAGGAACTACCTGTGCTGCTCCTGAGAGCCGTCGCTGGATTTGAAATGTCAAGCTCACGGGCCGCAGTCCCTCACTCAACCACTTATGCCACCGAGGCTCAGCCTGCAATGCATTTTTAAGACTTTAAAAAAACTATATTAAATTATATTTTATATTATCTTACAAAATTATTAAAAAACCATTTTTTAATGAATCAGGGTGAAGTCCTGTTTAGCAGCACAAAAATGCTATTAATTATATTTTTCTCCCCAATTTTTTCCTGCACTGTGGATGATATTAATGTATTATGTATTCTTTGATTAGCCTTGAAGATTGAAGAGATTGGCCATCATTGCCACATTATGCCACTTACCAATGGTACCTTCTTCAATCCTTCTATCTTCATACTAATTGGGGTTTCAGGCTTAGAATCAGTGCAGCAGCAGATTGGAATCCCATTCTTCATATCCTTTATACTAGCCGTAATTGGAAATGGCCTTCTCATCCCTATCATCCGAACTGAGCGTAGTCTCCATGAGTCAATGAATATCCTTTTAGCTGTGTTGCCAGAAATTGACCTGAGCTAAGCGATAAATGTCAAATTATTCAAGCAGGCAAGGAAACAATCACTGAAGGTAATTAAAGTAGCCTTTGGAGATGTTTGGGTGTATAAAGAGAGAGGCTGATAGAGAGTACTCAAATGTAGCCAAGTAAAACAAAAGAACAATGTTGTGATTGAAAATATGAAAATATATGATAGGACATGAACTAAATAATGTACACTAAGGTGCATTTATGTTCTTTCAGGAGAAATGAAGAGTAGAGTATAAAATGTTCTCAACCTTCCTAATGTCTCAACCCTTTAATATAATTCCTCATGCTGTGGTGAAACTCCAACCATAAAATTATTTTCATTGCTTCTTCATAACTATAATTTTGCTACTGTTATGAATCAAACAACCCCTGCAAAAGGGTCATTCAACCTCCAAATGAGTCACATCCCACAGGTTGAGAACTGCTGAATACTAATTTAAACATACAGGTTCCAGTTACTTAGAGATCTAAGGTGTTCTTGACCCAAACCATGGTGCTTTCAATTGTCTCATATGCATGTGACAATGGGACTGTGAAAAAGGAAGACCAAGGAAAAATCAACACTTGTGAATTATGGTGCTGACAAGCAATCTCAAAAGTTCCATGGACTGCCAAAGTACAGCCAGAATGATCTTTGGAGACAAGGATTGTAGGACTTTGTTTCACAAACTTGGACATTTTTTCAGGAAAGAGTAGTCCCTAGGGAAGAGCATCATGCTTTTTAAAGTGCCAGAGAAGCATAAAAAGAGGAAAGCCCTTGACAAGGTGAATTAACACAGTGGGTGAGCCATGGGCTCAAACATAAAAACTGTGAGGATGACCCAGTTTCCTTCTGTTGTGTATAAGACCTGTTGTGCAGAGGGTTGATATGTGTCTGAACCAATTCGGTGAGACTTAACAACAACAACATATTGTGAATCTTAATATTATAGTTACAATAATAGAGTTATCCAATCACCAGTTACAAGACCCTTAAATCAGTGTCAGTTATAGTATTTAATATTCAGTGTTATTGATCGTTCAACTACAATTCTCCATATGAACCCATGTTTTCATAGACATGGGATGAAGCCATAACAGGGTCTCTCCCTATGAAGTGTCTCTAAACTAAACTTCCTGGCTTTTCAACACTTTCAATAAATCTAGTACAGCAGGTTTTCCCAGTGCAATGTGTGCTTTAATATCTTGACTGCTGCTTCCATGCATATCAATTTTGTACCCAAGCAAGATAGACTCCTTGACAATATCAATCTTTTTGTTCACTTACCATAATGCTATCTTGTACTCCAGTGTGAGGAGTTGGTTTTATTGATTGATTTGTAGTCCACAGTAGAGCCTGCAGTCATTGATCTTCATCAGCAAGTGCTTCAAGTCCTAAGTTCCACCCAGCAAGGTTATATTATCTGAGTTTAGCAGATTGTTAGTAAGACTTCCTCCAAACCTGATGTGGCATTCTTCTTTATATGATCAAGTTTCTCTGATGATTTTCTCAGCATATGGATTGAATAAGTAAGGTGAGAAGATACAAATTCAAGGGACACCTTTTCTGATTTTAAACCATGCCAAACAACCTTGTTTTGTTTGTCCTCTGTCTTCGATCCAACTACTGGTTGATGAACTCAAGAAGTGTTCTGGATTGCCATTCTTCTCAAGGATATCCATATGTCACAAGTCTAATTAGTGATCAGATTGATTGGGAGTGGAGAAATTGATTTTCACAGCTAATCCTTCAGCATGGCATTTTCAATGAACACTCATGCCACATTCTTCTAATTGTGTAAATTTGTTTCCATACAAAACATATCAGACACATTTAAGCAATTATCATTCTCAGTACAAAAAAAACTTTCAATAGCTGTAGCTTTCTTGAGGAGCCATGTGGTGAAGTGGTCACCAGTTGGACTGCTAACCACGAAGTTAGCAGTTTGAAAGCATCAGCTACTTTGGACATCAGAGACATAAGAAGCTTTCTATTCCTGCAAAGAGTCAATTTCAGAAAACCCAGGGACAACTCTACCCTGTCTTATTTGGTAACTACGAGTTGGAATAGACTCGATGGTATTGAGTTTGGCTGGGGGTGAGTAGTTTTCTTTACTGCTCTTACCAGCACCACCACCGCTGCCACACAAAAGAAACCCTTTGTATTTCAAGTCTCTAATCTACTGGAATGAAACATAAGCAGTCATTTCAAGTATTTATCCATTCCCTGGTATTATCCATTACCTTTTTATACTATACTATAACCATTTAGAAACACTTGAGTTCTTCCATTTTTTTTCTTAGATTGAATCATTTAGTAGAAATTTATTGAGTAGCTGAATTGTGTGAGTCACACCAGGGGATTTCAAGGGGAAAATAAACTAATCTCAAGTTCTTTATGGTCTAGGGGAAGAGTATTATTGATAGTAATTGAAAGATTTTACAATATAAATTTGTGAGCAGTAGAACTAAGCATTATTTAACAAACAATAAAAGTGAATGCTCAATGGGATTCAGGCATATTTATGGGAAGCAAGTCCACATGCAGTGACATGTTATTTAGAGTTTCTAATAAATCATTTCTTAGTTAATCAGCTGGTTTTTTTTAAAATATGAATTGCAACTACCAGAAAAATCATGTGGGTTTGGTGTATTGAATTTGAAAGGGGAAGAAAGCAAATAAGTTTTATAAAAAAGTAAATTTGGATTGTAGTGTATTCATGAAGAAATCAGCACATATCTATCAAATAAAGCACAAGTTGGTATTATTGTGATAGATACATTGAACTTGATTCAGATGTGTGGCATGGAGATTGTAGCAAGTAATATAAATGTCATATAAATTATGAAACAATGACATTGAGGCAGGAGAAAAGATAAAATATCTTGAAGATATTTCTGAAATAAAAATATCACCACTTTAGAAAAAAATGGTGATCCGAAAAAAAGAATTTTTAGCAATATGGTCATCATCCAGTTGACATAGTGTATGGAGACACAGGAAGCTAAGAAAAAGGAGTGTAAGATACAGATTAAGATGATATGAGCTGGAAATAATACAAGATCATGGTTATAGCTTTCTTCATATTTCAGATGAAGAATAAATCATGTAAACAATCCCACTTTAAATGTTTAGTGTTAAAGACAGAGGGGTCAAACAAAAAACCAAACTCAGTTCCCTTCCATTGATATTGAATCATAGTGATCTGCAGCAGAGAGTAGAACTGTCCCTCTGACTTTCTGAGGCTGTAGACTTCATGAGAGCAGAAACACTCATCTTTCTGAACTATTGTCTTTGTACTTAGAAACTCACCTTGTAACCTACCTCACCACCAGAGCATATAGACTTAGGGGTAGAGACATGCTTACATTCTTTGTCTTGAATCAACCTATGCAAGTACAAACTTCATTAACAGTATTATAAAATGTATATTGAAATATGGAAAATGTGTGTAGAGAGAACTTGGACATACTGAACTTAGAAAAGGGGGAAAGGACAAAATGCCAGGTATGTGGTAAGGAGAGAGAAATAGAGAGGGGATATGAATATAAAGAGGGAGACAAGAAAAAGTTCAAACACCCTAGGGCATGAGAGAAAGTAACTGATACTTCAAAGAATATGTCAAGTTCTATATTAATCTTTTAATCTCCAAACTTCACTGGATAAATTGAGTTTGTTGGGCATTTACCATCAAATTGTTTTCTAAACCTTATGCTTTCATTCTATAAATAAATTACAAGGCAATACTTATAGAGACCTATTCATAGTGACCCTATAGCCACTGAAATACTTACAGAAGAGAGCCAAGCACAGTAACTTTTCTGCTAAGCAAAAATAAACCTAATTAAAATGGCAAGGTATTTATTGTCCCAAAAGATTAGTATCATAGCATTTAGTTTTATTCATTTTCAGCCCTATTTATTTTTGCAATAATATTTTCTTCACACGGTCATAGATCTGCTTGGTTCTGACTCCATAGATCACTGGGTTGAGCATCGGTGGCACTATCACATACAGATTGGCCAGAAGTATGTGGATATAACGGGGGACATTTCTGCCAAAGCGATGTGTCATAAAGGAAAAGAGGGCTGGGGTGTAGAAAGCAAGAATTACACAAACATGTGAACCACATGTGCTGAGAGACTTGAGTCGGGCTTCACGAGAAGGCAGACGGAAAACAGCACATAGTATCTGGATATAAGACATAGCGATGGCTATAATGTCAAATACAAGTATAGAGATAGCGCCCAGGCCATAGATAATATTGACCTTGATACTGGCACAAGCCAAGCGAGCGAGACCCATGTGTTCACAATAGGTGTGGGGAATAACATGGTTTCCACAGAAGGGCAATCGCAGAATGAGAAATACAAATGGGATAACGGAAATAAATGATCTCATCAATACACCAAGACCAATTAGAGAAACCCCCTTGTTGGTGAGGATGGTGCTATATCGTAGTGGGTTGCAGATGGCCACGTAGCGGTCATAAGCCATTGCCAAGAGAACTGCTGACTCCATGCCTGTGAAGTTGTGGATGAAAAACATCTGAGTGAGACAGGCATCAAAGACTATCTCTCCAAGGTTGAACCAGAAGATACCCAGCATCTTGGGAATGGTCGCTGTGGAAAGGCCCAAGTCAATGGTGGCTAACATGGCCAGGAAGTAGAACATGGGTTGGTGCAGGCTGCTCTCAGTCTTGATCACAAACAGAATAGTGAAGTTCCCTAATAGTGCAATCAGATACACAGCAAAAAAGGGAAATCCAATCCAGATATGAAGGGTTTCTAGTCCCGGAACCCCCAGCAGTATGAAAAATGAAGGGTGGAAGTTGGTGTCATTGGAAAGGGACATCTCGCTTGGTAATATGTAAGTCCATAGTTTTTAGACAATTTGCTTGAGCAATTTGCAGGAATCTAGGTAGAACCCTGACGTTCTGAAGACAAAGAGAAATAAGACTATTATACACATGTGTAAATTCAGTTCTTTTAATCCACACACTTAGATGTGTACTAAGTTCAGAGAACTGAAAAGAAGGAACATCTCAGTGAGAAACCTTTGGAACAAGGTATATAAGAGATTATAATAAAAGTTCTATATAATGCTTTTACCTTTATTAATATGTGTATCTTTTTCTGCAGTGATCTCACAACTACTGTCTGCTAAGAGTTTGTTTCAATAATTACATTTTAGTTAGCTTCTCTAATCATCACCAACAAAATTATGTTCAATTTTAACAAACCTAGATCTCTTATGAATTTAATACTTGAAGTATATTCTATATACCTCTGTGAGTTCCGGTTGGGTAGGATGATTTGAGTTGGTCAGATGATAGCACCGTTGTCAACAAGTAACTTTTGTAAGACCCTGAAAATAATCATAATGTCATATAAAGATTTCTTGGAATAAAAAAATCACATTTTAAAGAATAAAAATCAGTCCATGTGTTAATATTAATCTATTTTATCACAAAATAAAGAATAAAGTAAGGGAAATGGTTAGCAACAGCTATCATTTTTCAAAGGATTATCAATTTTTAATTCTTTATATTAGAACATAGGCAAATAATTTCTCATATTCATAAATATACATATGTGCACATATGTTAATTATATTTTATATATGGGATCTGAATTTCAATAGTTGAAGAAACAGGTTAAATTCTTGAAATGCTTACACTGATAGAAATGAGGCAGAAGATAGAGGGGAAAAGAACACATTAAATCGAAGGAGGTAAAAGAATTAATAGAAGATACTTTATTCCATATACATATCACTTATACATAGCTCTTCTTCTCTCCCATACATTCCTAAAAAAACCCAACTAATATCCTTTTAAATATGACTTGTTAGCACAATTATTTTTAAACATGGAGCAATTGAGATCTTAGGAGTTTGGGACACATGGAAAACATATTGAAGGGAAGATTAGATGAGGCAAAAATGTTTGGGCACTAAATTGTTCAGAGGAAGCTAAACCTACCATATTCAAAGTAACTTAAATTGATTGTTTTTATATGTATTCATACACATTAAGTTTTGTTTGGTTAATATTTTGTAAGTGTTAAATCATGCAACAGGCACAATTATTTCGTAGTAAAATATAAATATAAAATGTCTTTGAATGTCAGATCATTTGAGAATTTTACAGGAGCCAAATTAGCTACAATGAGAGTTTAGATCGATGCAGTCCTTCCTATTTGGAAAGCAAAGAGGGAAAGACTGGCATTCATATAAGAAACAGGACAACATGACGGGGTGTAGAGGTGCTCCTCGCAGGAAAGAGAGAACATCAGCTAAACTAAGGGCAGGAACGGATACTTCGGACAACATTCTATGGAAGTTTCATAGGAATAGCAGTATCTTTCACAAATTTTTGGCCTTTTATAGAATATTAAATACTGTTAAAAATTGTGATGATAAATAAAAGAGAGGTGGAACTAGGATCTGCTCACTAAGGCAAAATGTTTTGTGAATTATTAATGTGTCCATAGCAGTCTTTCTTATTAAATAGAGGTTTCTGTAGTCTTTCAATCATGTCTCTGAGGAATATGAATTTAGACACTCATCTCAGAAAGTTATAAGCAACATTTTTTTCCATCATACACTTATGCAATATATTATCAGTTCATGGGAATGTAATTTAGCCAACGGGTCCACAAGTAAATGGTAAGAGAAAAAATAAGCAATAGATCTGGCTTTTTGTAAGAGAAAAACATGCCCCTGCAATCTATGTGTGAAAATTGTCATGGGAAAATCATATATTTCCATTCAAATCAACATTGCCTAAAATGAAGCCCTGGCTTCATATCTGGTATATAGCCAAACCATGATATAAATAAACAAATACCAGTAATGGGGAGACAGATACCAAGGAAAGGTTGAAGTTGTCTGCTTGACATTATCAATGAACTGACTATAGCATAAATTGAACACAGTTGTCCTCATTTTCCACGAAAACAAAGACAAACCAAATTCACTGGCATCGAGTCAATGCTGATTCATAGTGAAGGCCCCTGTGAGGTTACAAGACTGTAAGAGTTGCTGGAGTCACATCATTCTCCCAGGAAGCTTCTGGTGGTTTGAAACTGCCAATCCCGAGGATCCCAGTCCAATGCATCCCCACCAATTCACCATTGATTCTACATCCTGTTACCTTAAAAATGGACTCCCAACTTCCTAGAACATGAACCTTGGATGAATTCCCTAACTCTGTTACCCTTCTAGAAATTTAAGCCTGAAACCAAATATATATCCTGAAGTCTCCTTCAAACTAAACAATCAGTTAACTTGCCTTGTGGAAAATGTCTCTCTTAAGGATATTCTTTTTTAAGATCTATATGGGAATAAATTAACAACAGAACCTCAATTATAAGAACTTTAGAAGATAGTGCGTTTTGTTAGTTGGTGAGAATATCTCAGAAAATTAGCGTAATGATGCTTAACTCAAATAATATAATCCATTTCATTAAATGCTGCAGGTTGACGTGGCTGAATTGGCATACATTTTTCTGTTTATATTCTCAACCATAGCAAAATAATTTTTAATGAAATAAAATTATTCAAAATAGTAAGTGGAATTAAAAATGTTCACCAATCTATCATTATATAAATAAAATACAATATAGCCATATAGTGGAATAATACTAGACAAAATAATAAGTACTGAAATATTCTATGTGGGGAGCTGCTTTGAGGTAGACTGATGTCCCAGGAATCTGACGCCGAAAGATGAGGCTGTTCTGGTTGACCGATGTCCCCAAAGACCTGCTCTCTTGTTCCCACAGAACTGGGAAATATTAACTAGCTTAATAGTGTATTGTTAGATTTAGTCATTAATCACAAGACAATCGAGGTTATTCTCAGCTTGAGAACATGGATGGTTGAGTCCAGGTACGGGGCAGCTGACAAGGTGTAACCATCTAGGTACAAGTACAAGAAAGTCTTGATCATGCACATGGAAACTATAATAATTGCTTTTGTTTTGTTAGCAGATTTATCCTTCTTTGTAGAAATAGTATAAAAAGACTGTTCAGAATAAACTTGGGACTGCAGCCTTGAACTGTAGTCCTCCCAATCCCTTCTCTGTGTTATTTGTCTTTCTTTTCCTAATCCTCACCCCCTGACTCAGGTACTCATGTACTTTTTATGGCCGGCAGGTTCCGGAAATTCTGTAATATGACTATACCTTGGAAACACTTAGGTTACTAAAAAATACAGACACAAATGAGACAATGAGACAATATATTCTATGAGCTCATTTATACAAAATATCCAGAATTGGTAATATCACAGGGATACAAATACAAAATAATGGTTTACAGGAGCTGAAGCATGGTGATTTGGTTTTGTTGAACATTCAGGAGCAAAATTTAATTCAGTTTTAATAAAGATGTTTGATATAAGAAGGACTTTGGACCTTGACTTAAATTCTATCTCAGTACAAGAACAGTTTGATCTAATAATGTGGCAATTTAGGATACTCATCTTCTAGACAGGATCACTGAAAACAAAATAGGTGCATAAGAAAATGTGGTGAAGAAAGCTGTGGGCGTCCAGCTATGAAGTTTAGGGACTTAAAAGCTTGAAGTCAAACAAGTGGTTATCTAGCAAGAAAGTAAGAAAGCCCACAAGGAAGAAGCACCACAGTCTGTGTTTTCATGCGGTGTTGAGAAGGAAAGGTATCAGACGTTCAAAAACAAGCAATCAAACTGACATGACGGAGCAAAGGATAGGTGAAGATTGAAAGCTCATGAGTCACAGTCCCTCACAGAAGGAATGCTCTATCCGGGGTGCAATATAGCACTGATGAAGCACACAATTGCCCTCTACAATTCCCTCCTCCCAGATTTAGGACCCTAATCTTACATCACTAATCTTGCTAGTCATGTGTACGTACATGGCTACAACCAAGATCCTGATGCACAAAATTCAAGATAAATTATACTGTTGGAAACAGTAAAGGGAGTATTGACTTACTGAGGATATGGGAAGAAAGGAAGGGAGAGGGAAGAAGGAAGAACAGATAGTTATGATAACTGAATAACCACATTTGAAGGAAGCAAACATCAAGATTTAAGGAGAATGGCTACATAGGACGGTGCAAACTATGGCAAAATAATAATATTATTAATGATAATAATAATGTAATGCACTGAAATTGAGGGGACTGATAGAGTGTGAGAAGGAGGGATTAAAGAGGAAGTGATATCAAGAAATTAAAAAAGAAAAGAAAATATATTGAAAATGATGAGGGCAACAATTGTGCACTTATGCTTGAGCAACTGGAACTATGGATTATAACAATATCTGTAAGAGCTCCTAATAAAATGTTTTTAAAATTTCCTTATGGTGATGAATTCACAATTTAGTGAATATACTAAAATTCATTGAATTCTATACTTTAAATGGCAAGCTTAACCTTAAGCTTTACGATAAATAATTAAATAATGGCATAGGGACAAATGATATGTTCTTTATCTCTGTGTGCCTTGATCAAAATATCATCATTTGAAAGTATTGTGTTGGAACCCAAATGCATTCATTTTTCTCTGAAGATGAAGAAAGTAAAACAGCAAACATATTTATCTGCATAAACTTGCACAAATAATTTAAGTTGATTTTTATCAGTTTCTTCATTTTATAAAAGAGATCATGAAGGTAAATATCTGTTGCTGACTTTAAAATTGATAATCCAGAATTCTTTCAAGAAAAGATTATGTTATCCTACATTCATAAGCTATCAGGAAGACTAATTTTCTAAAATGCATATACAATGAATTTGGGCTGAAATCCAATGACTCTTTAGCATAAGTAGAGCCCTTTCAAATTGTGGGCCTATTTTATGCCATAAACCTGAACTTAAGCCTTCTTTCCTGATTACTTACCTCTTGTCTCCTCTAGTTCTCTATCTCCCGCCCCCCCCCCCCGTCCTTTATCTCTACCTCCAATACCATGATCTGAGGGGTTCTCCAGTCATCTGCGGGACAGGGAAGGTTTTCTAGACTAAGGACCAGGATGGAGCCCTGGTTCTGTTTTCTCTCCCCTTTTCCAGTCTTTATTAGTGGACTTCAATTTGCCTGGGAGTAATTTCCACAAGAAAATTCCCTAGAGCTAGTTTTATAAATGCTGCAGGGTCTCTGAGGATTCCAGTTTCTGATTTGACTCTGGGTGAGAGACACGAACCATTAGAGAGGCCTGTTCTCTAATGAAGAAGCCCCAGAGGTGCGATGGTAGTGCGCAATCTCTTATCAGAAAGGTTGACAGTTCAAATTCACTAGTTGACTCCACAGCAGAAAGATGGGGAAGCCAACTTCCTTAAAGGTAATACTATCCTTGAAAGTCACGTGGAGCAGTTCCATTGCCCTATACAGTTATTACGACACAGAATCCAACTAGTAAGGCTTCATGATCCCTTAGTTACCTCCAAGAACTTTCATGAAGTCACTGTGTCAGAGCACAAAAATGATTGATGTAGCAGCATTTTCTCCCATGACCCTTGGCCATCCTTTAAAGATGTAGCATAGTTATGTATTCATGAACAAGGATAACCTATTAGAAAATAGCTGCTCTTAGTGTAGCTGTAACAGTTTGCTAACTAAAGTAACATTGGATAGGTTATTAAACCCTTAACTTTACACTGCTCCTTTGTTTTTGTTTTCTTTTGTTTCAGTTACTTCATCTGTTTGTCTATTATACCTCATTTATCAATATTAGTTCATTTCAGAATGCAACCATGTACGCTTTCAAGTATTTTAAAGACTTTTAATGTTGTGATTAAATGTGCAGACGCTTATGAATGTTCAAACTACTTACCACAAAGTCTCAGCCGATGTACCAGTTTGTATTGTGGACTTAGTTAATATCTCACTTCAATGGCAACTTGTTTGAAGGACAGCCTTTAAGACTCCAGATGCTCTTCTTTTTATAACTGGGCACCATCAAGTTTCTTCACCACAATTTACTATAAAATCATGTTGTCTAAGTATAAGTACTTTATAAACCAGTCAATTTCATTTTTAAAGTAATATTTTTCTTTAGATTTTCTATCCTGTGATAAATTCTATAACTTTTTAAACTTATGACTGAGTCAATAAGATTTAATGCAAACAAAATATCTTAGAATACTTTTGAAATAACCATATATGTCACTAAATTATTGCACAGTTGTCAAAAACAAACTGTGGAATCATACTTCTTATTTAAAATCCAAGTCTAAGATGTGTGACCTTAGATAAAGTAGAAAAGCATTTCTGACAAAATTTCCCCAAGTGTTAAATGAGAATTCAAATAGAATTCATATCATAGAATTATTAGAATTACATTAAATTATATATAGTGTTTGGAACTGTGTCTGATGCATAGTGATTGTTTTAGAAGCATTGATTATTAACTGATTTCAAATAAGTTGCTTTTCTCATTAACTATGCAGTTAAGACAAACCTGATTTTATATAACAAAATATTTAATCACATCCTTTTTGCTCTTGATAGTAATTTTTAAAGTTTATCACTTTCCATCATATGATAATAGAACACATACGTATAGATTTAAATAAAAATTAAAGTGGTTTCAAATAGTTTGAAAATGGAACTGAAGAATCATGTTTTGTTTTTTTCACTAGTTTTTGTAGTCTTCGTATATCACAGAAAAAAATTTTCTAATGATGTGAGGATAATATGAAAACAATAGTTTACTGTTATTTGGGTAATTATTTTTGCTAATTTTTGCCACAAACATACAAAACAAAACATTCTCCACTGAAACAACATTCACATATATAATTCATCACCATTCATTATACTCGTCATGTTGTCAAGCTATTTTTCCAAATAATTTCATCAACATTAACATAAGCTCAATGTCCTTTAAGCAAAATCTCTTCCTCCTTGACACATGGTAGCCATAGGAGTCGTTTGCTTTCTTCTTCTTCTTCTTCTTCTTCTTCTTCTTCTTCTTCTTCTTCCTCCTCCTCCTCCTCCTCCTCCACTTCCTCCTCCTCCTCCTCTTTCTTTTCCCCTTCAGTAGTTTTCATGATATAAAATCAACATACCATGCACTTCCACACTATTCAGTTTTTAAATGATTAATATTCCATTTCCCCTACTGAATTCATTGCTTGCTTCTTAATTGTCCCCACCTTCCCCATGCCTTCCATTCCCAATAAACCATTGGATCAATTATGGTCTCCATGCATCCACCCCTTCTGTGTTTCATAAGCTGCAAAACCTAACTGAAATAATGAAAAACAAAATGAAACAAAAAATAATACCATAATGAGTAAGAAAGAAAAAAAATACTAATGATATGTTTAAATCTATGAAACAAATTTCTGTCATGGAACAAAAGAGAAATATTTGAGCCTAGAAAAAATTCAGGTTTGAGGTCAAAATTCAAGAATGAGACCAATTGACCAAGTAAGTATCACGCCATGGTTCAATCCATCATAACCAAGTTTACAACAATCTCCATGTGATAGTAAAGCTGTTCAATTACCTTTCCTGTGGCTACAAAGGATCTGCCAGCTTAATCTGACTAGAGAGTCTGCAGATGGATTTTGGGATCCCACTGCCCTCAGAGTCTTCTACAAATTGTGTGTTCACAGTAAAACACTTCCTCATAATGGGATTTTGTTAACGTCATCTTTGCATCACACAGGCTGGTGTACATTAGCCGATGCCTCCCTTAGATGACTGCTTGTTTGTATATAAGTCTTTGTACCCCAGACATATTCAAATGTATGGCACTATCTGTGAAATTAATGTTCTTCAACCCAAAATAGAAATGGTGACTTATATCACAAAGGTAAAAATAATTTACATTTTAAATATATTTTATGTGTCAGATCCAGCGCTAAATCTTTGGCTTAAATCGTGCCTTCCTCTCATGAGTTTTTCTCTAGTTTAGAGAGGAGCCAATTCTGAATACATAGAACTAATGTAACTCCTAAGCCATAAAAATGAGGTATAAGACCTGACCTACCTCAATTGACCCTCCTCTGTCCCCATTTCACTCTCTGGATTCAATAAATATACTGCTCTATCTCACATGAGAATATGCATATAAAGGCTTCATAAACTCTCTTTTACAATTTTCATAATTGTTGTTCTTTATGAAAATCCTATTATACAGTCAATATAAAAATTATATCAGGCTTGGCCTCCCACTCCCACCAGAGGGCAGTGATGCCTCCCCCAAAAATCATATCAAATATGATGCCATTCCTGAGCAATGATTTCATTCATTGCCAGAATTAACTTCTCTTTATACTTTCTTTGGAGAAATTTTTTTTCTTTCAATATACAGATACTATGTTTTGCTAAACCTAAAACCATTGAAATGTGATGGGAAGCTAATTCTGAGCCAATGTGTGCAAATAATTGAGAAATTATTAATTTGATATATGCAAATGTGTACCCAGCATGGTCTTCAAAATATAGAGAACTACTAAAAGCTATATAAGGAATATTTTAGTGGAGTTTGTTTCCTTTTGTATATATGGAATTCCAGTACATGTGAGAGTATTTCTGGAATTAGAATGATTGAACTTGGGACTTTCAAACCAAGATAGGAAAGAATGTCAGTGAAGAAAAGCACTTGAATCCCAGACATCTTGCTTTTACTTATAAAAACTTGTGTCAAAATATTCCTGTCACAATTCTTTATCATCAGCACCATCACCATCACCACCATAGCGCCACATATGACTTCTGCGATCTTTGTGACAATTCATTGCTATGGGCACTTAGCTCATAGAGGAAAATATTCTTTTTTAAAAAAACAACTGGTCCAGTTCATCAATCAATTAACTCAAGAAAATCAACTACTGCATATTTTTTCTTGACTTATGAAGTATTTGTAACAGACTACTACGTTGGAGTGGTACTCTAGAGAGAAAAAGAAAATAGTAAATAAAAGTTCAATAGAGTCAAGTGACCTAAAAATTATGGGGAGGGTGGGAGTGAAGGATAGCATCAAAAATATAAAGGAAGAGGATGAAGAGGAGGAGGAGGAGAGAGACACAGAGTGAGAAAGAAGGAGAAGGAAGAGAAGGAAAGGGAAGAAGGAGAAGGAGAAAAGAAATAAAGTGGGAGTAAGGTGAAGGAGAAACAACAAAGGGAGAAAGATGAATAAAGGGTACAAAAAAAGAAATAGGAAAAGTTTACATATGTGGATTTAGTACAAGTATCTCAATTTCATGCTTACAATAATCATATTTACTGATAGTTCAGCCTTGAGACTTAGATCCCCAAATCTTCCATTCTCACCAACTAAATACATGAAATTCCCAAAAGACTCACCATTCTCTATAGCAGATTTTCATTTATTGTTTTGAAAGCATCTTCTCATCCTTCAGACTCAAACACTTTTGGCATATGATTTTTTAAACAAAAGCTAGTGTCTTTTTCATTTATTATTTTTGGTTAAATATTCTGAGCACTCTTTCACAGATCTACTTAGCCCTGACCTCATAAAAGACAAGGCTAAACCTAAGAGAAATCACAACATACTAATTGACCAGAAGGATGTGAAGGCAATGAGGAACATTTCAGCCAAACAGTCAGTCATAAAAGAGAAAAGAGCTGGAGTATAAAGGGCCAAAATTACACAGACAGGGGAACCACAAGTACTAAGAGACTTGAGCTTGGTGTCAAGGGGTTGGGGTGAGGGAGATGAAAAACTGCTCAGAGACTGTGGACATAGGAGAGGGCAAAGGCCACTATGTCAAATCCCAAGATAGCATTGGTTGCCATTCTATATATTATGTTGACCCTTATACTGGCACAGGCCAGGCAAGCAAGACCCAGGTGCTAACAATAGGTGTGGAGGGTGACGTGGCGTCCACAGAAGGGCAATCTCGGGATCATCCCCCTGGGGACAAGCTGCTTACTTTTTGGTGAGCCACCCAACCAGATATCACTCTTACTAGGAACACAATATAGTATTAAAATTCTTCGCTGCTCCAATCCCATGTACTATTGGGATTACAGCCAAGTAAAAAAGTATAATTTTCTTTGTCTGCATCCAAGTTTTTCCCACTCTTCTAGGTACATGACATACAACAAGTTAATTAATACCATTATCATAAGGTATCTTAAAAGGGAAATAGGAAATAGGAAATAGAAAATTGTCATCTACCTATGGTGCTTATGTAAAGATTAAAGGCAGGATTGTCTGTTCTTTGGTTGATACTATCCAATTCCCTTTTTGTTTTCTTTGCAACTCTTTCAGACTTTTTTCAATAGTATTCGATGTGTCAAATTTTGTCTTGACATTGTCTCTAACTTGTGGGATAGAGAACAAATTGATATCATGAGAGAAAGATTGAAACTTCCTCCTGCATGTGGCAATATGGAATGGAAGATAATGGTACAAAAGAACTTAACAGAACATTTCAAAGCGAGGGTTGAGAAAACAAAATAAAGTATTATCGTGAGGTGTTCAAAGACTTGAAGTTAGAAAACTTACTTAGAAGAACATGCACACATTTGTCAAGCTGAAAGTGTTAAATAAAAATGTTAAGCCTTGAGCTTGTATATATATATATAATATATAGATATATATATATGTACTTGGGCTACTTATCTTAATGGTTTGATAGCCCCTTCCTAAGTTAGGACATCCCTAACTTAGGTATGGTTTTTCTCAGAATACAGATTTAAGAAAAGAATTTCTATGGCAAAGTAAATGGTTATTACATTTTTGAATTCTTACCAAATTAAATCTTGAACTATATTATATTTATAATTTTTCATGAACAGGGAGCTAACTCTTTCACCCTATATCATTATCACTTATCATGGTAGTAGAAATGTTACCTACTTTGCACACTCAAGTGCTTGGTAAAAATCAGTCTTTCCTATAAATGTGGAAATGGTTGTTGTTTTGCACTACAGAGTCAATGTCATTGCACAATAACCCTAAACAAATAGAATGCTTTAGGCTGGGTTCTCTAGAAAAAAAACAAAGTCAGTGTCATTCATATATGTATAAGAAATACCTTTATGTCCAAGACGGCATCCTAGGCCATTCTAGTCCAAGTTCATCGATCCATGCTAGCAGGGTTCCTCCTTAGTTTCACATCGCTGCAGGCTGATGCTGTAGATCACTGAAGCAAGAAGCAGGGAGATCCCCGGTGAGTGGATGCTGAGTCACACGGGTGCTGGGTGAGTGGGAAACTGGCAGAATGCTGACTGCTCTCGAGGTCGTTGACTCATAGTGGACTTCCCCTGAAGGCACTCAGAGTCCCAGTGAGGAGCAAAGCAAAGAATGAAAGAGGCAGGAGATGCTACCAGTGGCTCACATAATGAGGCCACTTCACTAAGGAGGCATCATCAGGTGGTGATTGGAATAATAGGTTGGAATCTATCCCTACTCTTTCACAGTTGTAAGTTGATATAAAATGTGCTCGACACAATGAATGTATATATGGATTGTGACCAGACCTGTAGGAGCCCCCAATAAAATTATCCAATAAAGTGATAATAAAATTAAATTAATTGCTACCACTGCCCCCGCAGGATTTGTTAGTCTCTACTCTTTCCCGGTATATCATCAAGTTTCTTAGTCTTTGTAGTTATCAGTGGGTTTTAACTGCCAACTACTCAAGGAGCAATGGAGAGCTTAACCAAGATGCTAACACCCTTCCTTCATCAACATCACAGAAATTAAATTTAATTCATCAATAAGGATCACGCCAATTGGAAGAAAAAAGCAAAAATCTCTTTCCTATGTAATATGCCACATGAAAGTGCTTACAAATATAAAATTCTAGTAGAGAAACCTTGCTAACATCTAAGAAAACCAAGGTGAATTGCCTTGAGAGAGAAAAACATAAATTGCCAGAAATTTTCTGTTTTTTTTTCTCACCAAAGAGAATTGTACATAAATCTTGAATCTCAATCAGTAAGTTCTTCAGGTCCTCTTCACCTCAATATGGTTGTGCCATATCACATGCTGTTAATAAATTTTCCTCTAATATTGATGCTAAATACTCCTTCCTATAATCCAGCTTCTCAAATGATTTGCTCAGCATATAGGTTAATAAATTTGATTAATGGATACAATCCCAATGCTCACCTTCCATATTTTAAGCAATGAATGATCCCCTGATTCTGTTTAAATGAGCTACATAAAGGTTTCTCATGAGCACAAACATGGGTGCTAGAATTCCCAAAATTCGGAATATTATCCATATTTCCTTGTGATATACAAAGTCAAGGTCCTTTGTATAGGCAGTAATACACAAATAAACATCTTTTTGACATTAGCAATTACATGCCATGTCCCATCCTCTTCTGGATCTGACTTGAATTTCTAAAATTCCATGTTTTTAAAAAATGCATTCTTAATTGGGAGTTAATACAAATATAATTCCTTAACTCCATCATGCCAAGCAGCCTATACAATTGCTACCACAATTAGTTTCTACATACATTTTTCTTCCTGGGCTCTTTGATATCATCTCTCCATTATGCCACCCCACCCCACCCGGCCTACCACTGCACCCCATTCCGCCAGAAACTTATTCCATCTGTTGTCCCTTTAGGTTCATCTTTCCTGGGTTTAATATACAAAAAAACACAAAACGTAACACAACATCAAGAGCGTGACCCAATGTCTTGCAACCTCTGAGATACACCCTAATATGAACAACTGAAACCAAAATAAAACAGAATGTCTGTCACAGCTTTTCTAGAACAGCACATCTCTTAATAAAGCATGTAGGGCATCACAGTAGCAAGACTTAGTTGGCCCCCTTACCAACAGTTCACCAATCTTTATATAGTTGTTTTGCACTTTCTCACACACCAAGTATTTTCTAACTAAAGTCCTTAAGTTACAAGTGAATCTGAGGTCGAGTCCAGTTCAGCCAGTAGTTTCCTGCATGGGCTCGTACTGAGGAAACTTCCAGAGTATGATGTGTTCCTTGATGATCCAGGATTCAGTGTTCCAGTGCTCCTGGGAACCCAGCATGAGTCCCCAGGATACACCCAGAAGTCGAGGCCAATGTGGCCCATTTGGTACAAGACACTCCTCACAAAAGCATTTGTGAGTTATTCCCCCGCCCCCTGAAAGTCAGCCCTCTCTTTCATCAACAGACATAGTAACCTTTCCCTCTCCCCTCTCCTGCACTGCCCCTTCCATCAGTGTGCCTCATCCCTCTGATGGTGAGCTTCCCTCTCCAAGAGACCTCACTCAGAGCCACTATATTTACCTGGAGCGGATGATGTTTGGTTCCTTGGCACTTGTAGGGCCCCTTACCAGGCTGTCTGATCCCCAGTCGGAAGACTGGATGCCCTACTAGGTTTAGCTTGTGCCAGTTCTGGTGCTTGTTCCTAGCGTAGTGGATTCATACAGTATTTGCCGTTCTGTCTTTTACTAACTTCACTCAGCATAATGTATTCCAGATCCATGTATGTCTTATGCTGTTTCATGGTTTCATCACTGCTTTTAAGATGCATAGTATTTCTGATGCATCTATGTACCAGAGGTATTTTTATACATTTTTCTTCTATTGGTTGGAATTTAGGCTTTTTCCAGCTTTTTGCTATTGTGACCTGTGCTGTGATGAAAGTGGAGGAGCAAATTCCTCTTTGTGATCTGATTCCTATTTCTCTTGAGTATATGTCCAGTAATGACATTACTGGATCATATGGTATTTCAATTGCCATCTGTTTTAGATATTGTCTTATCACACTCCATGGCTGAAGGTATTTACAGATCCACCAACAGTGGATAAGAATTACTATCTCATCACACCCTCTCTAACATTTGTTCTCAGTTAATTTTTTTTTTTGCTGCAGTTTATAGGTGCTAGGTGGTATGCCATGACTGTTTTGACTTGCATTTCTTGGATGTCTAGCAACTGGGAGCTTGTCCTCATATGCTATTTAGACATTCCAGTGTCACCCATTGTGAATCCTTTGTTCAGGTCCTTTGTCCATCTTCTCAGATGGTTATTAACTTTTTTCTAATTGTAATCTTGGTAAAATTCTGTAGTTTTAAGTAACTAATCCTTTTTCTGTTGTGTTGTTACTAAACATCTTGTCTCAGTCTGTGTTTCTTCTTACTCTTGTAATGACGTCTTCAAATGTACACAAGTGTTTTATTTTTAGTAGATACCACTCATGTATTTAGTCTTTCACAAAGTGTTTCATTGGTTATCTCTCACATGCACTAGGCCTCCTCCTACCTTTGTCCCAATTTTCTCATCCACGATTCTGATTGCTTGGGATGTTATAGTTAAGTCTTTGATCCACATTGTGTTTTTGTGTTTTTTTTTTTTGGTACACAGAGTGAGATATTAGTCCTGTTTCATTCATCTGCACAAAGATTTCCAAATTTTCCAAAGCCATTTATTGAAGAGGGCAGCTATTTCCCATTTGATGCTTTGGGGATCTTTGTCAAAACTCAGTTGTCTTATCTATGGATGCTTTTGCATCTGGGTTTTCTGTCACGATCCATTGGATCGAGTATCTACCATGATATCAGTACTGCCAGTTTGGACAACTGTGACTGCATAGTAGGTTTTAAGTTCAGGTAGTGCAAGGCCACTTACTTTCTTTTTCTCCTTGAGAAGTGCTCTGCCCTCTGGGCTTCTTCCTTTACCATCTGGAGTTGGTAATCCATTTTTTCGTTTTTTAGATTGGGATTTTATATTGGGATTGCATTGAATTTGTATATTTGCAAATTACAACACCAGTATTGACATTTTTGCAATATTAAGTTTTCCAGTCCACAAACACAGGATCTTCTTCCATTTCTGTAGATCCCTTTGGTTTCTCATAGTAATATACTGTAATTTTCAACATACTGGTCTTTTGATTTTTTTTTGGTTTGGTTATTCCTAGGTACTTCAGCATTTGTGTGGCTATTGTGAATGGTACTTATTCCTTTGAATCTTTTTCTGTATTCTCATTACTGGTATATAGGAATCCAAGGATTTGGATTATACCCATTATATACCCATCACTGTTTTATATATAGAATCCAAGAAATCCAACAAGGATTTCTGCTTGTTATTATTAATATTGTACATGTTAGTATACAATTCCTTGTTGTGAACTTATGCAAACATTTGAAAATACCTGAAGCAAGATTTTCTTTGCCTATGATACAAATGATATTTTTGATAATCTCAAATGTCTTTAATTACTTTTATTAGTTAAATATGGATGCTTGGTACCTGTCTTTCAAAATTTTTGCCATTGACAATTGTTTCCAGGTATTAGTAGAAACGATTAGGCTACTATGGCAGTAATAAGTTTAATTCACCTTGCTCTACTTATATTCCCCCCCCCCTTTATTTACCTAATCTATGATTGGCTACTTTAACAGACTGGGTTGTTTACATGATGGGTGCCATTGTTCAGGCTGTGGAGTCTGCAATTGTCCATTGTCTATAATTATTGGCATGGAAGTATCAGAAGACCCATAAGTGATGATGAATTCCAGCCATATCACATGTTGTCACTCTTGTATAACAGAAATTCTGGCACATTATCATAATTGGGATCATTTATCACAACCTTAGAATCACTCCATCATCTATTTTAATCTCGGGGTGGTCTGAATGCTGTGCACTCAACTAATAACATAGATCTAGTGTTTCCATGTGTACAGTGGCACCATGAAGGTAAGGCCTACCATTCCATAAAGATGACTGCCAAGCAAATGATAGGATACAGATAGGATGCTGTTACACATGGGTTGCCACAAGTCAGAATCAACTCCATTACAATGGGTGAAAGTCTCCCAATCAAACTCCAAAATAAGTAAATACAATAATGAACCAAACTCCCTTTAATTTAGTCAATTTTGACTCCTAGTGACCCTAGAAGATGTAGTAGAAATGTTCCGGTGAATTTCTGAATTTCTGACATGGTAAAACTTTATAGCATAGAAAGTCTCATATTCTCCCCCTCTCCCACCCCCTGCTCCCCAACCGAAGTCGCTGGTGGGTTCAGTGAGCTGCAATGCAGTTAGGAGAGCCAGATGTATGCAATTACACTACCAGGCATCCCTCATTAAAACTAAAAGGCCAAGTTCATTTCATCAATTCTAATTGATAGGAAAGCTAAATGGGATTTCTGCCTTTGTAAATATTTTCAGGAGCTCTCCAAAGTTGCTGGTGATTTGGAAACACCTAGATGTCTAACGCTTACCTGGGCGCGCCACTAGGGCTCAGTAGGCAGTAGTATCAGTTTCAAATTTCTTCTGAACCTGTGAGTCTCAGGGAACACAATCCCTCTCTAGGATCAGGCTCTCCAGTTGGAAACAGAACAAAGGTTGTAGTTAGGAAGCACAAATTGCTCCTGTGAACTATTGACAATGTTGGTGAGAGAGATTAATCCTACCTTCACCCCTTATTTCGGAATGCAATTACTCTGCTACATACATTGGGGACAGAACCTCACAGGTAAGCTATTGACTGGCATCTCCCAGATGGCTTTCTCTCTCTGATTCAAAGCTAGATGAGAAACTCACATCCGATAGATCCTAGGCTTTTCAAAAGTGCCTGTAGGGAATTTCCTTTTGAAAATTTCTCTAAGGAAAAAGCAGTGCAAATATAAAAACTGAAGCCAGAGAAACCAAACAGAGGCAGCACTTCACTGTGGTGCTCGGGCTGATGAGTTTTCCCTGTCTCCCAATTGACTAGACTACCTAGGTAAATGAAAGGACTGGGAAAGTGAAGGGGGATAAGGAAAGGAGAGGTTACAAGGACAAGATTGGGGAGAGAAGATCAAAGTGAAACTTGGGGAGTGGTTAGACTAACAATTAGAAAGGGTTCTAATATCATCAAAAGCCATTAGATTTTAGTCTGAACCCATTCAATATTCATATTAGAAATGTATATCTAGAGTATGATGAATAGCAACATCAATGAAGCATAATTTGAAGTGCTTTAAAGGGTAAATCTAATTTTGATATTAACTATTAAGTAGCCATTTAAGTTGTGGAATTTGTGTGAAAAAGTAATCATTGTAAAACCTTATAAAGGATGCTTATGTATTTTTTATAACAATGTTTACGTTGGTAATTATCTAAAATTTCACTAAAATAAAAAATGCAATTCTGAGCACAGAATTGTATTGGTAATGCAGAAAATTTTTCCTGATTGCTTGTGATCATGAAAAATACTACCTCCAAATAAGTTGTACATTTTCCTAAAGCTCTCAGATTCCTTTATTTCCTAAATAAGTTATAGGAATATTTAGAAAAGTTTGAAATCTAGCAGCCAGCATTGATACTATTGATTTGTTGTTGTCCCTTTCATTAGCTGTCTGCAAGCAGCCTGTCTTATGGCAGCCCATGTACAGTCCAAGATCGTGTTGAAGAGTCCTGCAGCCTCTTCGAGATCACTGGTTTGCTGGAGTTTGTTGTCTGACTGCTGTGTATGTTGAACAACTTCTAACCTATTTATTTTCCAATAATACTGGCATTTTACATAACAGTATGCTGTGATGCTCAAGGTTTTCTTTGGTTAATATTCAGAAGTATATTACCAGGCCTTTCTAACTAATCAGCATTAGCATGGAAGCTCAGCTAGAACCTGTCCAGCACACATGCGACTGCTGGCTTTTGAAATATCTGGGGCACAAGTACCAGCAGAGTAGTAACATACAAGTTTTCACTGTTGAACAAATTGACAGACAGTGGCAGTGTTCTATAGCTACTTTATATTCAGAGACTAAAAGAACCAAAAGTTGGTTCTTTCAAAATTAAAAAGGGAATTTTTGTAGGACTAATGGCAATGGCTAGTGAAAATTATCTACCTAATCTTTCATATGTTACCTCTAGCTACTGCTATGTTTACCATGAATGCCAAGTTGATACCATTACCTTCATATAAAAAATGCATAAACCTTTAGGTTAATTTTATGTTGTCTTTATGTTTCCAATTCTAGGATTTTATCCTATGTTGTTCATACTGGGTAAGCACACATTTGTAATTGTGGACTTATGAATTGCCACGTAGAATGTTCCCTACAAATGACACTCAATTCCACCCCTCATCTTTCTTACTGCTGGGGATCCCAGGACTGGAAACACTACACGTCTGGATTGGATTTCCCTTTTGTGCTGTCTATGTGATTGCGCTCTTAGGGAATTTAACCATTCTGTTTGTGATCAAGACTGAGAGCAGCCTGCACCAGCCCATGTTCTACTTCCTGGCCATGTTAGCCACCATTGACTTGGGCCTTTCCACAGCGACCATTCCCAAGATGCTGGGTATCTTCTGGTTCAACCTTAGAGAGATAGTCTTCGATGCCTGCCTCACCCAGATGTTTTTCATCCACAACTTCACTGGCTTAGAATCAGCAGTCCTTTTGGCAATGGCTTATGATCGCTACGTGGCCATCTGCAACCCACTGAGATACAGCACCATCCTCACCAACAAGGTGGTTTCTCTGATTGGTCTTGGAGTAGTAGTGAGAAATTTTATTGCCGTTATTCCATTTGTATTTCTCATATTGAGACTTCCCTTTTGTGGGAATTACATCGTTCCTCACACTTATTGTGAGCATATGGGTCTTGCCCGGCTCTCCTGCGCCAGTATTAAGATTAATATCATTTATGGCTTATGTGCCATTTGTAATCTAGTGTTTGACATCATCGCTATTGCTATTTCTTATGTCCATATACTCCGTGCTGTTTTCCGTCTACCTTCCCACGCAGCCCGGCTCAAATCTCTCAGCACATGTGGGTCACACGTGGTTGTGATCCTTGCCTTTTATACACCAGCCCTCTTTTCCTTCATGACACATCGCTTCGGTCGGAACGTCCCCCGTTATATCCACATACTTCTGGCCAATC
Source organism: Nesogale talazaci (assembly GCA_004026705.1). Lineage (NCBI taxonomy): Eukaryota > Metazoa > Chordata > Mammalia > Afrosoricida > Tenrecidae > Nesogale > Nesogale talazaci. The sequence goes on along the minus strand of PVJH01010217.1, from coordinate 10,733 downwards.
TCTATGTGATAGTGCCACCGATGCTCAACCCAGTGATCTATGGGGTCAGAACCAAGCAGATCTATGACTGTGTGAAAAAAATATTAACATGCAAATAAGGCATGCAACATGGATAACAATTCTAAGGAGAACCAACGTGAAATTGTAGGAATTGTTGGTCAAGAAATGTTTTATCGGAAGTAATGCAGTAATCAATGTGCACTTACAATTATTCCTTTATGTAAGTGGTTCTCAGGACATGAAAATTTCACCTGGATTTCAGTCACTTCTCTTGTCACTCTCGTAGGCTCCCCTTTCCCACATCAAATCCCTTAGGTTATTTTACCATTTATTTATTTCAATGTATTTTTGAGATGTGATATAAAATTAATATGCATGCACTGTTGCTAGAGTGATGTTTCATTAAGCTCTTTTACATTAATATAATTGACATTAATTTTAAATCGACATTATTTAAATTTTTGTTACAATTTCATTTGGTAGAATTGCAAGAGTGAATTACCACTTTCCTGATGGTATAGAATTTACAGATATTACAAGTAGATAGCTTTCTTAAGTTACAAAATTTTACCTCTCTTAACTGTTTTTGTATATTATCATGATTTTCAGTTACAAGAAGCATTGGAACCCTATTTTAAAATATTTCATAGTCTTAGGTTTCTGAAGTGTCTGAATTTTAAAATATACCACTCATGGAAAATTTAGCATAATTAGTCTTGTTTTTCTGCTCAATGTACTATCAAATATTTGATATATATTAGATCCCCGAGACTTGTGAATCTTCTTCATTCAGCGCTTTTCCTCTTATGACTGTTTTGTTTTACTATTGTTCCGTATTGCTATTACTCCATATGTGAACTGGTTCAATTTTATAGTATCACTTTACACTTATTTTAGTCGATGCCATAGACTTTCACAGAACATTTTATATCTAATGCAATTAGCAGTATTATATATTTTTGAAAATGAAAGGATATTAGACGTACTTTGAGAGAAATTTTAACACGTAATAATTTTGGTATACTTTGCTTCCTATAAAGTATAGGTCATATTTACCCTGTGGCTATGATTTTATACACTGTATATCCATTTAAATGTTTGTAAATATTTACTACCTCATTGTTACTCATTTCCTCGTGCTTCTATAAACTCCCATCTGTAATAATTTTTCTTATGCAAGAGAAATAAACTTGGAAATGTCCTTTGCTATATATTTTTCTATATTTATTTCCATGAAATGGCCTTATATAATCATTATTTTAATGTTATTTTGAAGTAAGAACTTGACTTTTTAGTGATTTATTTTACATATTTGGAAATATTGTGTTTTGCCCTCCATTTTTGGTTGATATGATAGCAATATTTTTTTTTGGTCTGATAGTAGACAACCCTAATTTGTATTAATTTTTGCATTTATAATTTCCTCCTTTGTATGAATTTATGTGTGTTTTTCTTTTCACAATTTAGAAATATTAGAGTCAACTTCTTTTGAAAGATACCCATTTTCATAAATATCCCCACTCATTTCAATATGTGCTTTCTCATTTAATTTGCAGTTGTAGAAATAGACTTTTTCATTTACCTCACTATATCAATATTTTACAATTACCACCATTATATCTATCTAATCTCCCTTATAATTATTTTATAATACCTATTCAATTATCCCAGCTTACCATAATTTGCTATATATGCTATTAAATCAGCCTGTTTTTATTTTAGAATGTTCCTAAATTCTTTATATATTTTCTAAAATTTCCAGATCTCTCCAAATCATTTTAATGTTGTATTTTGTACTTTAAATAAATCCTTTTAAAAAACTGTTACTTTATTATGTATATGACTTGTCAATTGTTCTGTATTGTCTATATTTTATTTTCTCACATATTGTTATTTGCTATTATTATATACTCTTTAAATATTATATATTACCATACTATTTTATTTAGTCTCAAAACTTAACTGCATACTTTTAGATTCTTTTACATGCTGTATTTTAAAAATATAGGCATTACTTGAAAATTGTAAAATAAAATATTCCTTCAGAACACTTTTCCTTCATCCTTTCTTATAGAAAACTTAGGATTCCTGAATCCCTTCAAATCCAGTAGTGCCTAAACTATTTTGGTCTCATCTTTACTCCCATGGTTTAGCACTTCAAGGTCCAGTTCAATAGCTAGATTATTTTCCAGAGTCAGCCTCTTTTTAAAATATTGATTTCCAATTGTGATCTTTATTCAACAAAACTACTCACATTTCTGGTTACCTTGCCATCTGCCCAAATTGCTGTTTAGTAATGGACAATTCTCTCAGAGAGGTTAGACATCATTCTCCATGCATTTTTTGTATTTCTATAACTTTACTCTGTAAGTATTTAATGGTTTGATCCTTTTTTGTCTTCAGATATTTTTAGTTTGGTTTTCCATTTACTTTCATGTAAAAACTATTCCTGCTTCTGTAATTGACCAAAATTAAATGGTGTTCCTCTACCAAATCAGTATCATCACTATTTACTAGTCTGATAAATATAACTTATGAAATGTTTGTAAATATGAACCATCCTGGGTTTTTATAACATCATGATTCCCATGTATGTATTTCTCATTGGGATGCTGACATTAGTTGTCTTCATATTTCCTCTAACTCATGCCAAGACCATGTAAAACAGAACAAAATGTTTCATGGTCTCATACCATTTCCCAATGGTTGACATCTCAAGTCCATTATCTTGAGCACTATATGTATTGAGTGCTTTCCTACATGATAGGGTGAGGCTGTGGTATTGCTTCTCTGGTATTATATTGCCTAATCTTCTGCTGTGATACACAGCATCTTCACTGACTATTTCCACCCCCTCCCCAACTTTTGGCCTAATTTTCAAAAGTAAAGTTTTCTCCCCGAACCTGTCTTAGGCTGAAAGCTCTTTTGAAATCAACTCATCATGACTCTGCTAATACTTAAAATTGAAGTAGCTACCAGCATGATATTTAGAAGTAAGGTTAACATTTAACAGAATAACAAATAAGTGGTGCTAATGCAGAATAATGAACTACTGACAATAAATCCAACTAGGTAATCTCATTTGTCATATATAATGACTACTATATCTTAGGAATTATACTTAAAAATAAACATAATATAAAAACTATAAAATGAATATAGAGATGGATGAGCATGTGAAGACTGAAGTTAACAAAAACATTGTGAAGTATATTTTAACTTAGAACTGACAGGTTAATTAAGGCTATTATGTACATAAAATTATAATTTTATAGAAGTAATATAGGAATCATAATTGAGAAAAGCACAAAAGCCATAAGAATTATGAAGCCACAGGGCTGCAACTTTAGAGAGCATGCTGTCTCCCTATCATATGCTGAGGCAACATACCTAATAGATTATTAGGATTTGCAACTTTTCTCAGCCATAGGATTATTTTTATCAGGGTATGAGATGGTGGTGGTGCTGCTGCTGTGTTTGCTCTTGTATTTTTAAGTATTTGAATAAAACGTAATGTCATTGAATCCAAAATTGGAAATCTTAAACATCTGTCAGCTTTAACCAAAAATATTTAAAATGCCTTCATCTTGTTTTTAGAAATTACTAAGTATGTTGTTCAATATAGTATCTATTTCATTACACTGAGAGACACAATTCTTATGTGTATAGGTGTGTGTGTGTGTGTCTGTGTGTGTGTGCAGCATGATTCAACTACATCAAGATTACTGGGGTCTTTCTTATTTACTTCTAGTTTTCACGTGCAAATCAGGCATTTGAAAATATCATAGATCTGACACATCTTAGTCCTGAATGTGGTACTTCAGTGTACACTATCATACACTAATAGCAGCTATTATATATAGCAATACATTTTTAATATATGAAATGATGACAGTTATCGGTACTGTAGTAAGAAGTGCTGCAAACTGCAGGGTCAGCAATTCAAAACCACCAGCTGCCCCAGAGGAGAAGAGAAGGCTGTTTAATCCCGCAAAGAATTGTCATCTTGGAAAAACAACAGGGGCAATTCTACTCTGTCCTATAGGTTATCTGTGAGTCAATTACAATCCAGGCAGTGAGTTTTATACAGTAATACTATTAAATATTCATAATAATAGTTGATAGCAAGAGAAAGAGGCAAGAGGAAAGAGCAAATGAAGATGAAGGAAAGGAAACATTAGAAGAGGAAAAAGAAATAGCAACTCAAGACCTTGAGAAAGAAAAGCAGCAAAAGTAGAGGATAAAAACGGAAAAATGTCTGTGACAAAAGGAAAAAGGGCTACGCCTGTATCCCTCACTATTAAGAAGGGAGGTCATGTTTATTTTCAGAATAGTCATATCCAGCTTGAAACTTATACTCCAAAGCTTGTATTCTCACCAACGGAATGCACGAAATACACAACAAAGCATCAGTCTCTCTAATGAAGTAATCACATATTTCATTAACCTTTTCAGAAGTTCTCCTCATCCCTCAAGCTCACGCATATTTGCATTTATTCCTTTAGAGAAAAGCTAGAGTTTAGTTTTCATTCCTCCTCTTGGGACAAACATTTCAAGCACTCTGAAGTATCTGCTTATTCCTGACTCCATCAATGACAAAATTGAACATAAGTGGAATCACTGGATGCAGATTGGCTAGAAGGATTAGTAGCACTAAAGTATTTTAACTCAAGAGGTTGGTTACAATTGAGAAGAAAATTTGGATGTAAATGGCCAACATTATACACACTTGGGAACCACAAATACTTAGTGACTGGAGTCTGGCCTCAAAGAAGGGAAGACAGAAAACTGTTTGGTGGCTCTGGAAGGGATAATGGATGTGACATTAACTTCTGATAATAGTAATTGTTAGCAACCCAGCAATTATGTGTATCCTTATATTGGCACAGGGCAGATGAGCCAGACCCAAGTGGTCACAATGTGTGTGTGTGTATGTGTGTATAGGAGGACTGACATCGTAGTCACAGAAGTTGCAATCACAAGACTAGAATTAAGAAAGGGGATTATAGAGAGGAAAGATTGCTCAATTGCTGCAAACCAAAGATAGAAATCATGTTAGTAAGGTTTGTGTTACAATGCACAATTGTACACACAGCTATATGGCAGTAATAAGCCATAAAAAGAAGGACTGCTGCCTCCATACAGTGAAGATGCTAACCAATAGCTTATGGGTTGGGCCGACATCAAAAACTATCTCTCTTTAAAGGTTAAATCAGAACATACCAAGCATCTAGTGCTGATGACTGTGAGCAGGCACAGTCATTGATAGCCATTGCCAGGAGTAGAACACAGGCTGTTTGAAGCTGAACTTGGCCCAAAGAATAAGCACGATTTCTAACCATTGCAATCCAATACATAGAACAATACATAGAACAATGCATACAACAAATCCAATACATAGAACAAAAGGGAAAGCCGATCTTGATGCTGATATTTTTAGTCCTGTGATTAGTAGGAAGGAAGATGGATAATGACATCTCCAAATTTGACTGTTTATAAGATGGCTAACTCAATGTAGAGGAACCAGGAACTCCATTTTCTCTAAATTATTCTAAAATTATTTCTAAAAGGAACTGAGCCTTTCTATATATTTTCTTTACAAAATAAAGTTTTCAGTTACCTACATAGTGTTGCGTAATCTGCAGATAAAAAGAGCTAGGAAAAAGATGCCAACAATGTGGTGACATGCTCCAATCCAAATTTCTCATGTTTGTAGAGCCATTGCAAGCAATTCATTGTCAACACAATGGATTCTGACTTATGGGAAGGCCAGAAAGTTCAGAGTAGGACTATATGCCATATATAGTTTATGGTGACTGGAATCTGGAAGTAGTTCACTATAACTTCCTTCTGCTGCACTGAGAGCAGAATTTTGTCCGTCGACCTGTGTGTAAATCAAACTCCACAGTAAGTTATTCCCTGAACAACTAATGATTCTGCATGGAATTAGTGCTTCTGGTCTGAACTTTGATGTCTATTAACCTCTTGAGGTAGTTGTAAATCAGTTAAAAAGGTATTTTTTCATAGTTTAATGAAAAATATGTAAAAATTTTGAAGCTAAACTTCTTTAATTTTACTTTGTAAAAGAAGTAAATTAAAGACCTATAAAGATGTTAGATGACTCTGAAATTTGCTTTTCAATGTAGTTAGGGGAAGTGAAAGAAATTATGCAAAAGAAGTGAACAGAAAATTTCAAAGGAATACCTGCAAACTAAGGACAAAGTACTATAATGAATTGGGTTGAGACCTGAAGCTGCAAACATTAAAGAGAAGAATATGCTCACCATTTCAAAAACTGAAATAACTGAATAAAATGTAAGCCTCATTTGAAATATTGAATGAGTCAATGGACAAGATGCTGAAAGATACAGGAATTATCAAAATAACATGGAAATTATATCTAATAATTTTCATAATATTGCACCCTACATGCTGTACAATATTAAAATTACATTTGAAACAAGACAAATACCCATATGCAAATATCCATGCATGTATATTTCCACTTTCGTTCTCACACCTGTTTGTATGCTTGTTTATTTAAGTATCTACTTATAGGTCAGCATTATTGTATGCATGTAATAGCATTTGCGTCTTTTACCCAAGAATGCCCACCTTGGAAAAATAAATTGTTTTAGATAAAAAGTCATTTATCCAAGAACAACTCTCCGAAGAGTTATATAAAAAGAAGGAAAGAAAGCAGGAGAGAGCGGGAATAAAAACATTGTGTGATGTCACTTTGTGGGCATTATAATAAATGACATGAAACAAATTGTGAATTAACCAAGGAATGGAAAACTAATCTGCTCTGTAAGCCTTGATCTGATTCACAATTAAAGGCTTTTTAAAAGGAATTTGGAAGGAATGCCATGACTATGTCAAAAAGCATTGGTTTATGTTCAACTATTTCAGGAAGTAGCATATGATCAAGAGCTGATGATCTTGAAGGAAGACCTCCAAGCAGCACTAAAAGCATTCTTGTTAAAAGCAAAATGCCTCCAGTAGTGAATGAAATAATCATTGATAGGTTTGAATGAATTGAAGAGCTATTGAAATGGTACAGTAATCCTGGAAACCCTGTTGAATATTAAATTTCACTGTTAATATTACTGTCCTCTTTGAATTTCAGTTCAGTCTGTTTTTCTTCAGGCATCTTCATGTTTCTTGATTCTTTCCTTGGCATTCCCCAATTTAGAATAATTGCATTTTTATTTATGTTCTGTTGTTCTTTTTTAAAATTAGTTTAAGTAGTTCCTTTTGGTTCTTTTTAGGATATCTCTCTGCTTCCATTATATCCTTATTGCTGCATATGACCTAGATATTTTTCTATTAACTGTGATCTTTCAATAAATTATGACCCATGGCAATTCTATGTATGTCATATTTGAACTGTGTTCCAGAGTTCTTTTCAGTTTAGATTGCTTAAGTTAAAATTTATTGTGAATTAGTTGAAGTCTTATAAGGAAGACTATCCACTTTACATTAAAATGTGTATATATTTTTTCATCTAATTCAGTGCAATCTCCTCAATGTAATATTGTTTATACCAGCCAGTTCCTCCCTAGGTTTCCTGTTTCCATGGGAAAGGAGAACCCTGAAAAAGTAGTAAGGAAGTTGTTGCAAATACAGATGGAATTTAGTGCATTAAAATATTTCGAAAGGAGATATTTATAAAATGCATTGATTTATTTCTTATTACAAACATTTCTTGCCTAGGGTCACACAAAATTACATATTGGATCTCATTCATTAGAGCTGCTACTTCTCTTGAACTCCTGTGTATTAATATTTTTTCACACAGTCATAGATCTGCTCGGTTCTGACTGCATAGAGAGCTTAGTCGAGCACTGGTGGCACTATGACATAGAGAATGGTCAGCTATATGGATATAATGGTGACATTCTGGCCAAAGTAATGTGTCATAAGGAAAAGAGAACTAGAATATGGAAGGCAAGAATTACAAAAATATGTGAACCACACATGCTGAAAATTGGGAGACAGCCTTTAAAAAAAGGTAGAGGGAAAATAGTGCAGTATATATGAACCTACAAAATTGTGATGGCTGTCATGACAAATGCTAGATTACAGTTAGTAATTCCAGGCATTGGGCATGGAAACATCAAAAAAGCATCTCAAAAGCTTCACAGTTCCAGACAAAATTCTCTCTGCCCTTTTGTAAAGTAAAGATCCTGACTTTCTATGTTAATTGAACTCAATTGATCTAAGTGGTTTGCACTCAATTACTAACACAAAATTTGAGGACTTGCCCCATTCCCTGGCACCAGGGAAAAAAGACCTGGCAATCTCCTTCCAAAAAGTTTACAGCCAAGAAAGACCCATGGAGCACATGGCTCACCATAAATTATAATCAATTCCACTGCAATGGGTCAGCTGGATTAATTCAGACTAGGTACTAATAACAGATTCAGGTTCCTTTGACACTTCTTGTATCTCATGGTAAATTCAATCATCCCTGAGGAGCCATGATGATTCCGGGTTATGGAGGATGACAGAACGTAGGACTGTGTAGATAATGTGCACAAATCTTTAAAGCTAGTTATGGGCATTGCTGGTGAGAGGAACTGGAGCTAGGGTTACCTATACCTCTTGTTTCAGATGCTGTTTATTTTCTGTCACGCATTGAGGGCAGAGCACTATGGGTTGGTTGTTGACAAACGGTGCCCCAGTGACTTTCTGCCTCCGTGGATCAGATTAGAAACCAGAATTGTCAGGGACTATGGGGTTTTCAAACCTGGCTCTGGGGAATTTTCCTTCAAGGGTTCCTCCCATGCCAAGAGCTATGCCCTCATAAAGTGGAAGAGAAGTGGAAAAACCGACAAGACTACCATCTGGTGTTCAGCCTGGTGAGTCTTCCCTGTCCCCCAGCTCACTAGAGCACCCCTAGGTCATGGTGAAAGACAAAGGAGTAAAGGAGGGATAGAAAAGAGGAGACAAAGGGTAAGCGCTGGGGCAGAAAGACTAAAGAAAAACAGAGGATCAGAGGCTCACAATTAGAAATGAGCGTGACACTACTACATTTGGATTAATTCTGTGTGCATTTGAGAAAAAATAAATCTGTCTTATATTTAAAGAATAATTATTCCCAGTAGTTTTAGAAGGAATTTGAAGTTATAAGATAATATATAAAATTAACAATTAGAGTATAATGTGAAAATAAGTAAAGAGGTATTGTTTTAAACTCATTAAATAATTATTAAAATATCAAAATGGTTTTTTGACATATCTTTCATATATGTCTACAAACTTTGGAATGTGGTGCTTCTATTTCTCTAACTCTTCCCCAAGAAATTCTGTGCACTTTAATTTGCACCACTTCAAATGACAGCTTTGACATCTTCCCAGGACTCAATTCTTATATCTTTGAGTTTGAGGAACAAGGCAATCTGAAGATCAGAGCACTGTATGTGTAAGTTTACCAGGAAAATGATGATATAGTAGCCTTTACGTCCTTGAAGAATAAATTAGTATATTGTCATGATGGAAAAAGTTTTCAGCACAACTTTTCTGGTCTTTTCTCACCATTGAAATTTTCCATTTTCTTGAAGTGTCTTTATAAGTTCCCATGATTGTCATGTGTCCTCTGAGAAAATCTATCAGCATCAGCTCCCTGAGATTCCCAAAAATTGTTACCATAGTCTTTTTTTAGCATAGTCTTTTGAACTGTTCTCTCTACGTTTAATTGAACCAACTCAACAGCAGATATCCTCAGAAGCAACTGCTTTACTTATACTTTGTTTTTTAAGGTAGCATAAATAAGACTATGAAAACATATTACTGAGAATATTTGTCTACAGCCACTCACTTATCATAAGATATACTTAAACACATATATGTTAAACTCATACATACGTAAACTCATAGATAGCATGTGTTAAACTCATACAGATATACTTAAACATATATATGTTAAATTCATACATATGTGATACTAGAAGTGTAGTGTCAATACCTTTCACTTATTTTGTATATGTTTAACATTTTTACTTTATAAATGAAGAAGATTACGATGGTGAATGCTACTTTATTTGATAGGGCACACAAATAGTAACTCATGCTTTTTACTTTATTTTCTTTCACTGCAGAGCAAACACTAAAATTGAGTTTCAACACATTTAATCTGAGTACAGAGCTCATTCTTAAGAACTGAGAAATTCTTATAACACTTTAAAATAATTCAAATAGGATTGAGCTATACACTGATTTTATTGATTAATTTAGAAGTAGAGTTAACAGTGCATTTTTAATGGGTAGAGAAAATCAACAGAAAAAGCCATTCTCATGTAATCCCAAGTTATCCAATTCATTGGATGGTACTGATATTTGTTTAGATACACAACAAAAATATAAGATGAAATTAAAGATTGGAGCTTGTCAAAGGCAGGAGTAGGAATTAAATTTTAATAGCATTGCTGTTGTGGTATCTCATGAAAAAGCTTTGAGGTTTCTGTCTTTTTTGCATATTAATTTTTAATTATCACAATTATTAAAATAAAATTCCTTGCATCAATATACGTAATAATTATATTTTGAATCATTTCCATGATTTTTGGGGAACCTTGCAAAACACAACATTTCAAACAAGCATTTCTTGGGATAATTGCAAAACACAACATTTCAAGTAGATCTCATAAAGATCTCAGAATGTCATCCTTTACAAAGTACGTAAGTATTGATCTTCAACTGCTAGCTGTTTTCAAGTTCTCTTGACTTAT